>PVKU01012813.1:0-32809 GCA_004027475.1 Anoura caudifer | reverse complement strand
TTCCCACTCCCCTGCAGTCACTGCCCCCTTCCCCCTCCCCTGCAGTCACATTCACTCTCTGTTGCTCATTCACTCGCTGCGCCCTGTACCTGCCCTCAGCCCTCACTCAGATTCATCACCTTCTATTTTGTGTCTTACACGGTGAAGCCTTTTCTCTCTTTGCTGTGCTCGCGTTGCTTTTAGTCTCATTTTTTTCTTTTTCTCCCTGATTGCGTTTCAGGCTTCCCCATTTCTGCGTCTGTGTCTGCTTGCCTCTTTCTTAATGGACTCTGTAGCTTTGGAATTTCTTATGCTTTCATACATTTAGCTCCGGCTCTCAGCTCCTGGGGACTCAACCTTCCATCCCTGGGGCTGCATTCTCTTGCCTTGGGTGTTCTTGTTCTCAGTTAGGGTCATGACCCAGACCTTCTGCCGGGACTGACACTCGGGAATTAGAAGAGCATGGGTCCGAAAACATGTTCGTCTCCTTCTGCCTCAAAAATTCGAGAGTTTTTGGAAAGGTATCGAAGAGTGCCAGAATTTTATCTGGAAATCTTATCTCTTTTATTTGAGATCCTGGCCAAAAGTGTATGAAAGAAGAAAACCAGTACTTAAATCAAAATGTTAATACATTAAAAAGCTTTATTGATTCCGGGGGGGGGGGGAGCCAAAATTGTTTGTATCATTTTCTTGATTAAAAAAAATTTGTGTATCATTTTGGAGGATGATAGATAGATACATGTTGGTGGATACTCAAAGCTGCATTTCTTTCAGTGAGTGTGGACGAAAAAGGAGGCTGACCTCATAAATCCCTAACCGGACAGGTCACGGTGGGCAGTCCCGCCCCAGGCCTGTGACGTCTTTGGTGACAGGTCCTCAAGCCAGTTCTGTCCACTGCTCTTGTGCATCTTGGTTGGCATACCTGGGACATGCCGGAAGTCACACCCCTCGAAGACATACCCACCCTCAGGAGAGCACATGGTGCTGTAATCCAGCCCCAGCCTTGCTTTCCCCGTCTCCGTGTCATCTTCCCAACGTTACTTTCAAATGCACAGAAGAACTGCAGACTGTTACTCTCCAGAGCGCTTGAGATTTTGCTCCGAGGCAGTTGTCACTTTGAGCTCAGATAAAGTCCTACAAATATTCTCGGCAGGTGTGGACACGTCTTGCATTGACAAAAGTCATCTTTTCATTTGCCGCCCGTAATGTATTTTAGCACATGGTGTATAAATTCTTGTTTACTGTAACTGGTTTTACCAATAATGGAAAGAATTGCTGGGTGGCACTGGGGCACTGGCTACGTTTTGTTCTCCTTTGTGTCCTTCAGGTCACCTTCATGTCTCATGGCAAAGCCTGGCTCCTTCCTCTCTCATTTGGTTACATCTTCCTAGTGGAAATTTCTCAGTCTTGTACCTGCAAGTTTATATACTTATATGTGATAATTGGGTGAAAGTTTCATCTCTGTCTGTGGACTGTGACCACCACCAGGGCCTTGGATGTCCTGTCTGTCTGTGGCTCGCCACTGTCAGGGTCCGGCACAGTGCTCGGCACACAGTAGGTGCCCAGTGACTGTTTCTTAGTGGAGTCCGTGAGTCCGTGAATGGAGAGTTAGTGCTTCGTGATTACACTGGAGGTTTAGATAAACCCTCTGAGTACAACCCTCGTGAATGTTGATCAGCTCACCCGCCACTGCAGCAGACATGGGTGCCAGGGAGACAGGTGAGGCCACGTGAGCCTTGCGCTTCAGGTGTTCACATGAATCAAAAGCTTCCCCTGTTGTTTCCAGGGCTGTGGATTCCCAGAACATCAGTGGATGGTGGGTATTATCACTGAACTACTCTCCCCTGCTAGCAGGCTCTTTACTTATCACGGTGATAAAATGACCCTTTGTCTCACATGAGGCCAGAACTTATGCCTGAGAGTTTTACACGCGGCAGGATTTTGATGGAGAGCGGGGAAGAGACCAGAGATCTGCACCCAGTCAAAGCGGATCGCGTCATGTCCTGATGAGATGTTTGCTTTCCCCGCCCTGGGAATGGGTGACAAGTCCCAAGGAAATAAAAGGGAAGCGAACAAACCTCAGAAGCAGCCCTGGGTCAGGAACTCCTTGAAAGCTTTCAGGGAAAGAAAGACTCTGTAGGAGGAGCCAGCCAAGATCTTCCTCAGCTTCTAACTAGCAAGTTCAAAGTGGACCACGTGAACCTATGCTGGGAAGACAGAACAGGATGTTACTTAGTTTCCCAGGGAAAAAAAGTTATTTAAAAAAATTTTAGCCTTGCTTCCTTGGGACTGTGGGGGAAAGATGTCACCCTTTAGATGGGTGATGTCATCTTTCTCTTTGGGGAATGAGGACACCATGGTGTCATTGGACTGGGTGGGTCTTTTTAGAAGGGGGTGATATTTTTCCTAGAACATGACAGTGTGAGTCCCCTGCGGGTAGAACGTGTCTGTTTTGCTCTCTGCTGGCTGTGTTCTCATCCGTCACCTGGCCGGACAGGGGTCGTGTTAGGTAACTGTGCGCTGAGTGACTGGCCCGGTAGGTGCCAGACTGAGAAGGGAAGAGTTGGAATCTTCAGAGAAAACCACAGTCCCCGTAGTGACTTAAGACTTCACCATTTGGGAAGTCTTTCCCCGGTCGGCCCAAGAGCACATGGGTTTGAAGAGGTGGTCAGAGGCAGGCCGCTTTGCTCTGTCCTCTACCCTGCCCCATGCATCCTGCCTCGGGTTCCTCCCAGATGGGGTCCTGGGAATGTGCCATTTCCACCGTCGGGGTCCTGCAAAAGCTGCGCTGGGCGTTCACCCTCCAACGTGTGGGTCTCGGGGCCACGGCGGCATCTGTGGCAATGGGCATTCAGGTTTGCTGGGTCTGAGTGGGGCCCAGATGCCCTGTTTTTAATTAGGGGAGCTGGACTGTGGGCCAGACTCTGCGCAGCACCCGGGTGCTGGGGCATTGCGGGTGTTGGATACAATCGAGGCCTCGCGTGGTCCTTGTCTGCCTGATACATTTTTGAGAGGATAACATCACCCGTTTAATTAAGTAAAAGTTTCATTAACGCACAGAAGGTCTACAGCATGACTCATGGAACCTGTCTCCGTGAAAAATTAGTGAATTAAACCAGACTAAGTCCACATCCATTTCTGATAGCCCAACTGTGGGCACCCTGGTGAGAAAAGCGAGGCTTTCGGCTACCATTGCTGGTTTAAAGTCAAGGAGACAGCGGGCTTAAGCTCCTTTGTCCTTTGTCTGCCGTACCAGGGGCAGCTGCGCCAGGAGCAGCTTCCAGAGAAAAGCAATGCGCTGGTTTAGGACTGAAGAAAGCGGGCATTTTCCATCGGTTGCCAGTATGCTGGAAACAGAACTTGGCTTTCTGTGCTTCTCCTCTTTAACGTTCTCTGAGAGCAGAAGGCTTCGCTGCAGAGAAAATTGAGTGCTCTCTGACTATTGATTATCCTGTGGATAACTTCATCCACAGTTGGGAGACAAGGTAATCAGCTTGCGCACACAACTTTTTTCCCTCGAAGCCTGTCGTCTCCAAGCATGCATTTTTATTTTGCCTTTTCTGGAATGCAGTGCAGTTGGAGACCTAATTTGATCGATCAGGAGGAGGTAAGCATAACGTGTGACCTAAATTTACTAAACAGTGGTTTAAGGTAAGTATTTAAATTCGTAAGAATTGGGATATCTGTTTGGTTTTGTCTCATTTTCATATGTCTGTGGTCACTTGGTTTGCTTCTGCTTAATAGCAGTATTGTTTGTGTCGGGGTGTCATTTCTCAAAGTTTTGTTTTTTTCCCCTACAAATGCAGTATTAAAATAATGTAGTAATGCTGATTCAGCTACTGTTCCATAAACTTCCTTTTTTTTTTTTCCTTTGGCAACGCCTCGTCCCTGGATAATCATTATACTTAGTGATCCTCACTCTCATACTTAAAGCAGTTACTAGATGGTCCTCCAGGTAGTGCTCCAGATCCATCTGATGCTCATTAAAATACTTTTTAAAGGATTTGAAACTTCTGAATTTCTATATCTATTGGACAATGGACGTCTCCCAGATTATGCCATGGAGAATTTTTGTGGTAGAATCTATGTTTTAAGTCTTACATTGTTTGAATACCCTCAGCTACTTTTAGATGTGATTTATTGGTAATGACTGACATTAAATTCACACTATAGTTTCAACCATTGGAGTTCAGTTAGCCCAACACAGATTTGAAGATTAGACAGCCTGCCATAGTCCCCTTCTCTCCCACTTTTTTCTTAGCAGAACAGTAAAATGGGAAGTGTTTTATATGATTAATATGATTATTTTTAATAACAGGAGTCTGTTACAGAAGGGGCATAGGTACATGAGTTGAAGAGATGTTAAATGGCAGAATTAGCAGGTTTGGGTGTTGACTGGGTATGTGGGGTAGGGCTTGAGGAGGTCCTTCAAGTTCAAAGCAAAGTGGTCTTGGTTACCTGGGAACAAAGGTTTTACATCTTCGAATAAGAAGAAAATACTTTCTTTTCATCTGCATTCTTTTTTATAAATATTAATTTGCTTTCCCTAGCATAGTTTTTGTAAGTGGCACTTAACATATAAGATATGCTAATTATGTAATTACATTTACAGATTGAATAATCATTTTTTAAAAGATTTTATTTATTTATTTTTAGAGAGAGGGGAAGGGAGAAAAAGAGGGAGAGAAACATCAATCTGTTGCCTCTCGCACGCCCCTACTGGGGACCTGGCCTGCATTGCAGGCATGTGTCCTGACCGGGAATCAAACTGGTGACCTTTTGGTGTACAGGCTGATGTTCAATCCACTGAGCCACGCCAGCCGGGGCTGAATAATCGTTTCTGAAGTGACTTTGGTTAATAAGATTGGCTCTCTTGAAATCCTGAAAAATCATGAGGTTGCTAAAGAGACAAAGTTGGCTGGAAAAAAGGATTGGGAAGAAGGTGGTAGGAGTTTAGGTGACACAAATAGTTTTGTAATGTTTAAGTTTTTAAAATTTGTTGAGTTTTAAATCATTAAGATACACTTGTTTGTCATTTGGACCAGAAAAATATTTTAAGCTTGTAACATGCTGATTTTTAGTTTATATTTAGAACACTTACGAATTCAAGATCCCTGTTATTGAATAAAACAAATTTCCGATTGTTGGTCACATTGTAGTGCCTTCATTGCATATATGTACTATATATATGCAATCATTTTATATATGTATACATGAAAATAATTCTTTAATAATACTGGATGTATTTCAAAGTAGCGAAGGAGTGTGCTACTGGGAAAAATCATTAATGAATAATTTTATATTGAAAATGAAGACCCTGGATTATTCAGCTGAAACACAAATTTTGAATGTGTAGCATACTAGAAATGTATCTTTTTCATAAAGCATGGTATATGTCTATACTTTTAGATTATTGCATTAGGTTATATTGGTTTTGTTGTGAAATTATCATATTTCACTATTACAGCATAGTACTGATTTTAATTTTTTATTATTCTTACCCAAGGATGTGCTTATTGACTTTAGAGAGGGAGAGAGAGAGGGAGAGAGACATCATTGTGAGAGAGAAACATCAGTCAGTGCCCAACCTAGGACCAAACCTGCAACCCAGGCATGTGCTGTGACCGGGAATCAAACCCATGACCTTTCAGTTCATGGGATGATGCTCCAGCCAACTGAGCCACACCAGCCTGGGCTAGGTGCTAATTTTATTGAGCATCTTTGTGTGTCTAAATACTTGAACTAGATTCTCTCTTGGTTATATTTTAAAAATGGCGCTGTTGGATTAAAATAAGCCCCCGCTCAACAGTGTCGTCATATTCTGGGCAGAGATGGTGCGAGTTACCATTCTCTCCACTCTTGCCAGTAATTACGGTGTAAGATCATGTCCATTGACATCTTATTCTTTTGCATATCTATTATTGGGTTTCAAATATTTTTAAAAATTATTTTTAAAAAATCATGGGATGCAAAACTTCTCATGTCTGGTATCAGTTTTATCTGGAAAATCATTTAAACTTGTTTCTGTCGCACTTGACTAAATTTGGAGCCTTTGGATTGTAACTGTATGGTGGTTAATATCAGAAACAAGCCTACCTACCAATAATTTTAGTGGTTAAGATCAGGGTTTCAGGTCCAAGTTTCTGTTTGAATCCAGGCTCTTCATGATCTTGGGTAGTTACTCAGCCTCTCCCGTTTCTACGTAGGAATCATAACTTGCCATATAACATGCACGCGTGCACACACACACAAATATTTAACTCACATTAGAACTGTACCCACAGTGAATTGAAGCCAAAGCAGTATTGTTACTAGTAATGAGAACAAAAAAACCCAACAATTTTCATTTTGTCAAGTACTTTGTGCTTTCAGAATGTTTTTACTTAAATAAAACTTGGTTAATCTAATTCATGTTTTATTAGTCCATTGTGATGTGCGTCACCTAGGGTGATTGATTCTGCTGTTTTCATATACTGGTACACATACATCTTGCTTATGAAGTCACTTCTCAAGGGTTTCATAATTTACACAAAAATCTGTATAGCTACTTTTTATTGGGTAGTCTTGTCTAAGTGTTAGATCTGCATATATTTATGTGGTTCACTCAATCAGTATGTTCTTTGTAAACTGACATAAAATCCTTTTATACACATTTGCAAGAGCATTTATTGATTTACTAAATCAGACACTTGTCAGCCATGCATCAGTTTAAATTGTTGTTTATATTTAGTGTAAGCATAGTTCTTGAGAAGAGTATATAATTCATCATTCAGTTAACATAAATTCATGATCAGTCAATATTCACCTCCCAAGTCCTGCAGGAAAGAAACTTTCTTTGATCCTTACAAGTTGCAGTTGTTGCTCATTTGATGATTCTCCGAGGGTGTTTTTCTATTTTGCAGATGTTTTGAATTTAGATTTTTTTTAGTTCTCATTTCACAGTAACAAATAGACTTGACAGCTACTTAGAATGCATAGTTTTTCTCAGAAACAATAGGCAAATTCTGACGGTTTGATTGAAATTCTTTAGTCGTTAAAACTAACCTCTCAGTGTCTGACTATAATGTTGGAATGATTTTAAGGCTTAATCATTGGGAGGTCGTCCAAAGATGTATGTGGACATGCTCTGCTACTTTTCAGGGGACAATAGCCAAGCTTAGAGGCCGTACTGCCTGCCGAGATGGTCTTTTGAAAGTTGATTGTATTGACCACTTTTTTTGGATTTCAATGAATGCCAACATCACCCTGCTATTCGCTCTGATCTCTTGTTATCAGTGGGGAGTTTTTCAATTCTGTATTCATAGAAGTAAATTCATGTGTAATTATGAAATCAGACAGTATGGTCTTGTATCAACCAGATTTACCATATTTTAACGTAACATGTTTAAACTAGTCTTTACTGATTTAACCCACTTTAGACAGATTCTGTTTCTCACGCCTCCTTATTCCGCGGTCTCTCGGTGCCATCACTTTGACGTCAAGTTTTCGTTGCATCGGCACCTGACATGCCATGTGCAGCCACCATAACGTTATAATCTTGTACTTTTTTCCTCCTATAACTTACTATTGTGAGGGTTAAAAATCACCTACGGATTTTTCCTCTAACCTTTATTTGATTATGGTTTTGTTTTCGCAATTCTTTTAGAACTTTTCTCATGGCTTTCAGGAGTTTTCCCCAATGGTCAAACGCACCAAATGGCCTTCTCTACCCGCTGCCTCCCATCCTCAAGCCCTCGCAGAGCCTCCTGTTTCTTGGAGTCCGAACCCCGTTCTACGCAGGTCTGATGCGTGTGTTATTCTTCAACATAACTCTGCGTTGTGTCCTGTTTTCTGGGTGCCGTACTTTCCTCGTTGCTTTAAAATGTGTCCTCTTTTAGCTGCCAAAGGACAGTTGTGTTGGAGGTCATATTTTTGAGCCTGGGCATGTCTGCAAAATCTTTATTTGACCTCCATTTTAGTTGATTGAGAAGGTATGGAATTCTGGGTTAGAACTCATTGTCCCTCATAATTTTGGAGGTAATTGCTCAATAATCTTAGTGTATCCAGTGCTCTTGTACCTTTCTGATGCTAATTCCTTTATATGTAAATTGTCTTTGTATCTCTGGAAGCTTTTTGGAGATCTTCTTATCCTTAAAGTTCTGAAATTTCACAGTGTTGTTGCTTTGTGTGGACTGTGTTTTAAACAGCCTACTAGATTCAAGGTTCACAGCAAGGCCTTTTGCTACAAAAGCTCCTCTTCTGCTAGGAAATTATTTTACACTCTGCCTTTGACAATATTTGGTCAGTTTTAAATTCCTTTTTCTGACTATTGTTGAACTTCTGTAATGATCCTCTGTTTCTTTTTATTTTTGTATCTGCCATGTCTTTATCTCTTTATTTTGCTTTTTAAAGATTTCTTGAATTTTATCATTTAACCCTTTTGTTAAATTTCCAGTTGTTAGTATAAGTATTTTTAATTTTCAAGGGTTTTCTCAATTTTTAAATTTTTGTCTTTTGAAAAATATTTTGTCAAAACCTTTTGTTATTGTTTTGTGTACTTGATAGTTTCTGGCTGTTTTTGCATATTCATCTTTGCTCTAATGAATATAGATGCCTAGCTGTGAAAAACAGATTTGTGAGACTTTTATAACCAAGTATATTTCAATTTAACATATTAGCAAAAAGTATTAGTTTTATCTGTTTATCTTACACTCCCAAAAGCTGACATTGTGATAATTCTTAAAAATGCTCAGTCATACTTACTAAAATTGGGACACATTATCTCTTTGAAGTAAGCTAAAGATTGCTCAGCCTCCTCAAGGTTAGACACATTCTGTCTAACCCTCAGCTATGGTAGAGGATTTTAAAATTAAGAGGGAAATAATTTTGTTTTTATGTTGTTTGTCAATGGTGTTATGTTAACTTGAACATGGTTAGGACTTGGATACATTATTAGCAGCGGCTGTGAAGGGAATATTGCTGGAAGGATCTGGACCTAATATGAATACATGTCTCCTTTCTGGGTTCTCAAAATTGGTGGAAAAAAGAATCAAGTGAAAAGCATTTAGGTAAAGTTCCATAATCTGATTGGCTCATCATAATGACCCAACCCTAACACAGATCATGAGGTGGTTTCCGGTTTAACTGGAAGAAACATTGCTTGCCTGTGAGTTTTATTTTTTATGACTGTTTTATTCTGTTTTGAATTCTCTGAGTGTTCAGGTGCATCGTATGAAACAAGCCCTACTGTAGTTTAGCACTCGGTATACCTATTTAGTACAATTTTTAGAACTTTCACAAAATGACTTTGTTCATTTTATTGACGTTACAGTAAGGTTGGAAACCTACAGAATCCCAAGTTCGGATACTCCATGTGTGAGTAACTATTTAATGTCTGCCCTCCTAGCTTGCTTCAGTCTGTGGAGTCTTACTCCAATACCAGTAAGTTAGCTGCACCAAGAACTGAATCGAATTTTTAGGTTATACCCATTTGTCATACAGCTTATGACAAGTAGGAGTTCGAAACAATCGGCTTTTAAATTTGAGTATATAGCCCCCCTCTGTAGGTTAGCACTGCTGGAATTTTTAAGCAGTAATTGATACCCAGAGAGAATGGTTTCATTTGTGATTTATACGCGGAGTGGTACAAAAAGAGATTTATTTTCCTCCTTATGCCTTGGGGAGAACAGAAACTTAGATTTCTCTACTCTGCAGCTTTTAAAAAATGAAATAAATGCCGCTTATGATCAATGACCTTATTAGGCCAAGAAAAGTGCTCCACGTGTCCGGGCATAGTGCCTGTAACAGGCGCCGGTCGAGAGCCAGTGGTGTCCTTGCCCCTGAAGAGCCGCCCCTCCCCCGGCTGTTACCCTCGCAGGGAGGAGCGGACTTACAGGGCAATGGCTAATAAAGCGGCGCAGATGCAGACTGCTGCAGCTCTTCCAGAAAACCATGATTAAGAATTCTGCCTCTTAAGATTCCTCATCTAACAGTGAATTTGCTATCATCTTCTACGTATGGTTCGTTCCACTGGTGTTAAACCGGTGATTCAGGGACTCCTTCCTCAGGGACAATGGCCTCATTTGGAAAAGAAAGAATTTAGGAATATTGAGGATAATTTTATTTTCGTAGACACAGAGTGAAAAGAGAGATTAGTTAAGGAGCATGTTACCTATATTAACACCCCCCAAAAAAGTAAAATTTGTAAGCAAAGGACTAAATTCTTTACTATTTCTAAAGGTGTATTAATTTGCTTCAGTTTTTCGATGTCAGTATTCAATTTCAAAATTAAAATTATGCTAAAATTGAGTAAGCTATTTATCAAATAACAGTGTTTTTTCTCGTTTTTTAATTAAACTTTAAATGTACTACAATATTAACTAAGGCCTTGAGTTTTTGCTCTGATTTGCATTTGGATCATTAATGATACACTCTTCTTTCATGTAAATGTCAAGACAGAGGGAACATAAGTGGTTGAAATAGCACTGAAATAAATTACAAATTCAAATGCAATTTCATGTTATGTTTATCCTTCTTAAGCATTATTGTGTCTTAAAATTGATGACGACTGAGTACCTATAATTGTATGCCTCCTCAAATGAAATTTTAAAAGAAATTGATTCAGCATGTAATGGTTTTTCATCTAAAGTGTAATAATGCACAGCATTGCTCAAATTGCTTTATACTTGTGAACAGCCGTATTAAATGAGAAATGAATACTGTACTATGTATAATAAAAATTAAATTAAAAATATAACTTTTCTACCAGTCATTACTGGTAGAAATTAAAAAAAAAGAGAACAATTGAGTGTATAATTTTTAAGGAATTACACAGTTGTGACCAATTGAAATGCATCTTAAAATCTAGGAATTTTGACCATATTTTGATAGCTTTGCGTACTGAATTTTGAAAGTGATACACAGGTAAATTGGCCTTGTAACTTCTTTGTCTCAAAGAAAGCAGCCTTGAAAAATGTCTTCGTACAAAAATTACAAACTTATTATGGAATCAATAGGAAATACTTTTAAAACCATGGAGAAAGCATATGTATTTTTTCACATGCGTAGTTTCTAGATGCGCAGCAATACCGATGAGAAACTTGGGCAGAGAATATTGTCAGTATTTTCATCCTTTGTTGAGGTAGGCTTTAAGAAGAATCCTATTGAAATGTTTCCTTCGTCCCTCTCAGGAGTTAAGTAGTTTAAAAGATAAAAAGAGAAATTATGAAAATACTTTACTAGCTTCCTCAGAGGAAGACTAGTCCTTGGAAGTAAAATACACAGGACATTATCCGAAATTACTTTCCTCACGGAAAGCCCGAGTCTCCTCTTGATCACTTTTATGCAAAAGTGATAGAACTTCTAAGAGACTTGACCTGTAGTGTCTTGTCGGGTATAACTGGTATAAATCATTAAATCCTCAGGCAAAATTATGTGCATATTTGACCTAGTTCTGCTCTTGTTGTGAATTCCATCAACAGGAGTACCTTCACTAAGTGGCGATCCTCTGGAAAGGATGTTTAGGAAGTCTCGCTCCCTGCTCCAGAAGTGCACATTGATTTGCTGACTCAGCCAGGTGGGGGTCTAACCCAGCACTAGTACCCACCCAGTGGGGACCTAGATCAGCGCTGTGTGTCCCTCCTCCCCCCTCAGTGTGCTGTCAGGGCTTCCGTCTTCACTAGCTGATCGGCTGCAGTTCTCAAAACGCCTATAACATTGGCTTAAAGTTGTTCGGTTTGTTTCCCCCTTGTCGGTAAGCCTTCCAGGGCAGGCCTGCTTACGCTGCTCAGGGACGCAGGCCCTTGCAGCTCCCGCCTTCTTAACCGGCCCAGGTGCTGCCCGGTCCCCAGCATCAGGGCGGAGGACAGGAGGGGGTGCGCCAAGGGGACGCGGGCCAGCCGCTTCGCGCGGATGATGCCAGAATCCACTGCAGTGCGTTGCTGCGTGTACCGTATTGACCAGGGTGGTCTGGTCATAATTCCTGGGTGCAGGGGAGGCTGCGAAGTAGTCTTGATTTAGGGCTCCTGTGTTCTCATCTAACCATCGGGTTTCTGTAGAAAAAGGGGTGAATAAATAGTGGGGTCAGGGAGCAGCATTTGCCAGCCGGTCTGTCCCCTGATACCTCCGAGGCCTGCTTTTCCCTGAAACGGATCATGCGCGAGAGACAGCTTTCCTCTTCCCCTCCCCTCTCGTGGGTCTTTGGGGATGAGAGGGTGCCACCCCTGGCCCCGGCCCGGCTGCGCTGGGGTGCCAGCCCCACGGGGCCCAGCGCAGCCTGGGACCCCAGCGCCCGGGGGCCTTCAGCCCGGCGGAGCGCTGGGCGCTGTGCTCAGAGACCCATTCCTTCTCCAACGTCGCTTCTCCTGCCTCTCCTGCTGCGAGTGGCAAGGAGAGCAATCTAATGATCTCGTTAAAGGGAGTCACAGGGGGTGGGAAAATTGGTTTCTTACCTTCCGCAAGGGTCCGGTAGGAAATACTTTAGCGGTGGGATGAAACCCTCGGGCCCTTCCACACCCGGGGAAGGGACCTTCTTCAGTACCATTCTCCCTGCTCTGAAGAGAAGGCCGCTTCAGTCCAGTTTTTGTTCGGAGGTGGCAGCAGTGGGGGGGACCCTGTTCCAGAAAACAGGACGTTGTAACACCGGTGAGTGCTGCAGACCCAATGCATTTATTTTTTAGTGGAGTGTTAGCTTTTGTAACGTGGTCACGCCCTGGTAGTGATCACTGCAATGTGAGCAGCGGCCGGCCATGGAGCGAATTGTGTCCACACACTCACTTCTTTATCTCTGAGGGCAGAACTGACGTTCTTGATACAACGTTCAGTTCACCGAGTTCCCCTCCCATTTTCCTCTGAATTCCAGAAGTCAAGTGGCTGTGACCTGCCAAGGCCCGGAGTCCTGCCTCCCCTTGTCTGGGCTGGATGAGCGCAGGTGGGTGGGAGCGGCCCAGGTAGCGCGTTGGAGCTGGGAATGAGGTGGATGCCATTGTGTGAGTGAATTCATAGAATAGTTTTTTTCTTAGTAAAAATCTGTTGGGTGAGTTGGTAAGAAATCTGTCTTTGTATGCAACATGCAATAATTTTTAAAAACTGCTAAAGGTGTGTTCTGGTTTTTCTCTTTTTCCAGGTAGTTCTTATAACTTTCCTTTTTTTTTGTCTTTTGTGTTTTCTGTGTATTTCTATCATGCTGTAAACATTTTGTGAGAGTACTGAGGACCATGACTAAGTAGATGAATCAGGTTTTATTGCCCAGGCCCAAGCTGTCTCCTTTTTATTGTGTCCAATGAAAATAGTTACAGTTTTCGTAGTGAATGCTTCAGTGCAGCCATCAAAGGGTGAGGGACAGCTGGGCTAAACAGGGAAAGTGGGGTTGCCGAGATCTGTTTGAAAATTACCTGTATTTGTTTACCGCTGCCATTCATCCCTAATTGAAGGCACTGCCACTGAAAACTGAAGCTCTGTAGTGAACGAAAGAATCGTGAAGGTAATTAAAATTTACCATAAGCCATCCGTACTAATAACATGAAAGGATGCTGTGGTACAAACTTCTGTGTGTTCGCCAAACCCTTTCCTCCTGGGCGCGTGGCTGGACTCCATTTCCCATGCTTTCTGCCCGTGGGGATCACACCAGTGAGTGACCCCAGGGAACGGACAGCGCGGTGTGTCCGTCACTTCAAGGCTGTGCCGATGCGGCTCTTGCCCGCGCATGTGATGGAATGTGGAGGAGGACGAGCCGAGCCTTGGCAGGGGCCCTCTGTGCGGAGGAGAACCTCCCTCTCCTCCGTGCCCCCTGAGAGGGCCGAAAAGTCAGCTTCTCCTGTGTCAAGCTACTGAAATCTCACATAAGAGTTGAGAGCCCAAGGTATGTGCTTCTCAGACTTTCCTGGCCCGGGGGGCCCAGCTGTGAACTCTGGGGGAACCGGGACTCGGTGCGCACAGGATGCTGTCTTTGACAGAGGTGGTGTGCCGGTGTTTTCAGGCATGGATGTTCTGTGTGCGTGACATGAAGATTCTGTCTCCTACTAGCCCAGGCCTTCCCTGACCCTGCACAGTGAGGGGAGTCGCGTCCTCACTGGGGGGGTTCGGGTCAGTCCAGCATCAAGAGGGCATCTCAGTTTCCTCTAAACCGTGCGTGTTTCTGCGGCAGACCATTGCTGACGGTTTTGTTCCGTTGCCAGCTTCCTGGAGTGGTTGTACTTCGGCTCGGAAACAGTCAACAGCTATCAGAAGGCATTTGAAATCATTGATCAGAGATAAGTTATTAATTGTTGCTCAGCATTTTCACTTGATGAATGGTAAAGTGGATTTTTAAAGATGGTAATAGCGTTTCCTTTTATATGCAGATATTGGTAATAAGCTAAGAATTTCTTTGCCTTGAGAATCAATTTTCATATGCCTTTAATGGATAATAATTTTTAAAAGAATATTTCGTTTCTCAGATGGTTATTTTGGTAAGTTGGGTTATTTTGAAAACTTACTCCCGAGACCTGGGGTACGTCCTGCCTCAGGGAGCAGTAGGAAGCCATTCCATGCCTCCTTGTGCTCTTGCCTGAGTCTTTAATTCAGTGATTTCTCTGCAAGGAGGAGAGTTTTCTCACTTTCTAGATCGAATAATTGCCTTCTCAAGACTTTGGCAGTGATGGTGATGGTGATGGTGATGGTGATGATCATATAGATGTGACTAAGTGGGTATCAAAGGGTGGGGCCTTTTTTTTTTTTTTTTTAAAGAAGTGGTTGTTTGTTCTTGGCAGATTAATATTTAATTTCATTTAGGTCATTTGCATTTGCACGAACTCTAGATTCTTGTGCTAACTCTATCACTTTCTTACTATATGATAGCAGTTAAGTCTTCTGACCTTGCTTTACTTTCTTGTTCATCACATCCACAATATGAAAAGTGGGGAAGCCCTTTAACGCTCCTTGACCATGTGATCCATCAAGTTTATGATTTACCATTGACCCTTGGTGGTAGTAATCCTATATTAAAGTAAGAATAAGTTTTTGAAGAAGGAAAGTAACAAAAGAGAAAAGTGAATTAGAAAAATAAAGGAAAGATAAGAAAAAATATACATTAGTGAGGAATATTTTTAGACTTTTCCCAAACAAGTTTATTTCTATTACTTATTAGATGTTTTTTTTTTTAAATGTTAAAGAAGTGAAGGAGATTCTTAAATAGTTTGTTTGCAAAGTTTTAAGTCCTAGAAAAATTGAAATATTTTCTAAATTTATGAGAAATGTATTTTCCCTTTTAAATTCCAAGTAGCGGATTTGGAATCCCCCAGAAGAAATGATCCTCCTCGGCCAGCACCCGTCTGTGCTGAGATGAGCCTGTAACTACTCTCCAAGAACAACTGTAGAAATCCTTGATGCAATTGCCGATTCACATTACACGCTTTCCTCTCGGCTTTCAGAATGAAAAAGCAAACGCATAGTTCAGCGACATTATATTATACTTGTAAAAATTGATTCTTTACTGTCACTTACCTTAGTAAGCATGCAAATTGCCAACTTTTCAGTAGATTCATTCAAAACAAATTATAGCTAGTCAGGCATGTAACCGTGTTTGTTTCCTTTGAAGTGACATGGAGCACATGCCAGCACAGCACAGGAAACGGTCATTTTGGGTACCCTTTACTGAGAGCAACAGTGGATTGGTTCAGTAGTGAGTTTGCAGCTACATGAATTGGTATTGACAAGTTGGCGTGTGGATGAATGAGAATCGTACTTGTGCCCATCAGAAATAGCCGCGCGTTGTAGGTGGTGAAATGTCTGCTAATTCTTCCCTCTTCTACTCATCTGCCTATAATTTATTGTTTTTTTAAAGATTTTATTTATTTATCTTCAGAGGGGAAGGGAAGGAGAGAGGGAGGCAGATATCAATGTATAGTTGCCTCTCATGCGTCCCCTGCTGGGAACTGGCCTGCAACCCAGGCATGTGCTCTGACTGGGAATCGAACCGTGATCCTCTGGTTCGCAGGCCCGCGCTCAATCCACTGAGCTACACCAGCCAGGGCTAATTTATTGTTTTATGAATGGATAATATAGTAATTATGTTGTCGGTTTTAACATTTCTGATAAAAAGCAATGCAAATAAAAATTTTGGCTGTATATGCTACTGTTGTTTAATATTGTTATTATTATAATTGTAGTTAAAATGTCTGAATGTTTTTGGTTGGAGATGTGGTTTAATACCTGTTAAAGAAATTTAGTTGTTTTTCATAAACCACTCACATCACATTTGTGTATATGTGCATTAGGTAGAGGCGAATGCTGACTAATATTTGAAGTTAAGAAAAGAGAGTGCGCTGTTGACCCATTTACACTTTAACAAGGTGCTCACACCGAGGTTTAAATAAAAATCTTACATGTGACTCATCACCGTAACGTGGGAAGGTATTGGCTAACTATAGCTCCCCAACCTGAACACATGGTCAGTCAGGACGGATCTGTGAAATTCAAACATAATTTTACATGTCTACTAGAAATAATGGCTGGGAATTAGAGGAAAATTAGCGGGCTAAATAAGATGAACTAAAGGGTGGTTTATCAATTTACTGATTGTCTCTTCCGCGCAGACACGTTCGGTTGTGTGCGCAGCACCGGGGCAGAGACAGGTGCTCGTAGTTCACCGAAGCTGCAGTGGCCGGAGACCTGTTAGGTCTGAAGCCAGTGTCTCCAAAATATAATCAGAATGTTCTTTTCTGCTGGTGTTTGTATTTCAGGATGGCATTGCTGATGCTGGGCCCTACTGGCTTGTAAGCAATGCTGCTTGGATAATTTTGGTAATTCTGGGCGTGCCCGTGAGATTTCCTCCCAGTCCCATCCCTTTCAGGCTGCGCTGTCTGTGGCTGAGCCACCTGCGCGGCGATACCCCCACGCCTCTTTTTCAGACACTGGCCCCTCCTTGCTCTGCGTGTGGTTTTCCCACAGCCCTGCCATACTGCTTTCGGTTGGCTCTCTCCCAACTTTTTATTTTTTAAAAAAAATTCTCTTCCTCAGCTGTATGTCAGACAGATGTAGGTTTGAAGCTTCACCTTTTTTCTGTATCTAAACTTGGGAATGTACCTGAACTTGGGAGTCTCTGTTTCCTCCACTGCACAGTAATAATTTATGGCGTTTCATTACATGACATTACAGTTAAGTCCTCGGTATATGAGTGGTGTTCGGTAAAAATCTATTGAATGAATGAAGGGTGTGTGATCTGTTTCATTAGTTACCTCCCAAGCTCTATTTCCTTTCCCGTTTTATAAATAATCCTTTTCCTGACATGAGAGCCTGGGACTGGATTGCACAGTCTGAAGGGCGAGGCTGTGTTTTCCTCTCCCTTAACCATACAGATTAGCATCGGTGGCCGCTGTGAAGCGAATTGCGCGTTGCCAATGTCTCAGTTTGCAGCCCCCTGGGAACAAAGCTCTGTTTCCTCAAGTTGGTTTGGGCGTGGTGTTGGAGAAGCCAGCTCCCTGTCCACAATTCGGGAAAACCCACGAGGGAGCTGCCGTGCCCGCCGGTCTCATGTAGACTCCCCGGCTCCCGAATGTCCTCAGGGAGGGCAGGACCCCTCAGCAGGGCTGTAGGGTGTGTACGCCACCTCCCCCTGTGTCGTGAACCTTTGAGCTACTTCCTTGCACAAGAGCGGTAGGCACATGTGGACATGTGGTGAGTCAGCCCTGGCTTTCTCCGGAACCAAATTCTGCCAAATTCCGCCAAATTCCGCCTCCCCTAGCAGTGTGCCCAGTCTCAGCGCTGGCTCCTCTTCCCATCGACCCAGGTTTCCTCCGGAGAAGACGAATTCCGACCCACTCACGCTGATCTGCCTGATTCTTCTTCATGTGGGGCCTGTGTCAGCTGCCTTGATCAGATTTTGGCAGCGGCACTGCAGACTGTGTTTTTAAAAAGTCAAATATTTCAGGTAATCTACGTGACTTGTAGGGTGGCTCTCCGTTCATCAAAATGTGTGAGGGTTGATACGATTTGCACCTTCCATGGTGCTGGGGGCTACAGGTGGCACAGGTACATGGAAGAACAGAGTACAGTCTGCCGTGAGGTCGTCTGGACTCCACATTTAGGTTGGGAAATATTGGGCTAAAAAGTTAAAAGTTTGAAGAATGAGGGTGGTGTGTTTAAAGTCCCCCAATTCTTCGACTCACGTAGAAATTTCGGCCTAATCACCACTGTGTCTGGGAAACCCCCTCCCCATACCATCACCTCGTTTCATGCTCCGGTTTACGGCGTCATCTCTCTCCGGAGCATCTGTCATGACGATAGTTTTCATTTCTTTCGGTGACATTCTCATTGTGGTCTCCTTCCGTGGACTGGAAACATCCCAAGTCCCATGCCCTGTCTGTTCCCATTCAGTCATCGTTTACGTCCTCCACGCTCGGCTGATGTTGAGTTCTGACTGTTAATAACGGATGAGAACTCATTATTCAATTCATTTGCTTATTCTTTTCACTGAGTGTCAATGTCATGTCTCTGAAGGGCTAAGTATTTGTGAGATCTGTAAAATCTCTCAGGCGCTTCCATTGCGTAGTGTGTTTGGTTGTACGGGATCCCCCCTCTCCGATTGCTTCCTCGGAGACATGTAGGAATGGCCAAAGGCGCTGCCGTTTGAGAGGAAAGGTCTCCTCGGACCGGCGCTGGGCGGGCCTGAACCTTGCCGGCCTTCCCTGGGTCTTTGTGCCATTTGTCTGGGTGGAAGTAAATTCAGGCTTAACTTTCCTTTTAATTCTAATGAACATTTCTAAGCCGGTCTCTTGTTTCCTCTGTTGAGTGGCAGCATCCAATGAAGAGGCCTCATTGGTACTTGCAGTTTCAGGTATGGGAGCGGGTCCGGGTGAGCCTTGGGTGCTCTTAGACTGACTTGAAGGAAGGATCAGCTTTGAATGCTCTATGAATGGACCCATCGGAAATGGTAAGAATGCTCCTGTGGATCGTAACCTTTGGAGCCCTGAGAAAGTTGTCATTTTGATATTTGCATGCGATCTTAGAGTCGACCTCATTCTCATTCGGTTTCCCTCTCTGACATTCCAAGTGCAATTTAATTGATGGGTCCCTCGCTTCCCCTTGGCTGTTTATCACACCGTTTTCATGTTGGGCCTTTGTTTTCATGTGACTCCTGCTTTCAAAGTTAAGGTCCTACCACTTGCTCAGTTCTTGGCCTCAGACTGTTTTTTTCTTTTTTGGGAGGGGGGCGGTGGGGGCACCCGGATGAGACAGAGATATGCCCCGCCCAGAAAGTGTTGCCTTCCCCGCTCCAAGACTGTCTGATGTAGAAATACTTCCAAAAGAGAGAGGAAAACTAACATTTTAATATTTAAAATGCTTTACTGTTAAGAAACTTAACTATTTTTGAGTTGGTTGCTTCTCCAACAAAGTTTAGAATGTTATGTAATTTATAAAGCATGATTTTGATACACTCAGAACGAAAGTTTATGTGAAATATTTTAGAGTTTTCCCATATCCTTTCATGTGGGAGATACCTATGTGTTAACTTTGAAAAATATTTAATAACATGATGGGAGAAATCAAAGATTTTCATTGTAGAAAAAGGTAATGGCACATTTGCATTCAGACTGACTGAATATTAAGCTTTTTTTCCCCTCAGAACGCGCTGAGATGTGTGGCAAGTTTGCGGCCCGGTCTTCTGTGTGCACTGGTGTGCAGTGGTTGGCAGCTGCTCCTCTTTAAGTGAAAGTCCCATTCATTTAAAGAATAAAATTAGACAAATTTTGGCTCTCATTGCTTTGGCAACTGGAACGAGATAAAAACAGTTTCCAGCAGTCACCTCGTCACGAGGGGAACCTTCCTTGTTCACCGACACCAATTCGCAAAACCGATGGCAACGGGGAATTAGGCGTGACTCCATTTGCATAAATTGCTTTGCTAAGGAAACAACATAGAGAGGAAAAATAACTTTTTCTTCATGCTTGGCTGTTAAATATATTTTGTGGTTGGTTTACTGATTGATCTCTGAGCTGGAGTGAGAGCTAGAGTTTGCTGCCTATAATGTTAATAAATGTGCTGTGCAAATTCAGTGACATAAATGCAAACGCTAAAATTTGTGGAAAGACATCTGCACCAAACAATACCTGAGTTCTGGATCAAGGGCTGTGTGACAAGGGCACATGGACAGACCTCTCTGTGCCTTCATTTCCTTACCTATGGAGTGAGAGGCCCAGCTAGGAGGCCCTGTTTTACGACTGATTCTCTGAGTGTTATGGGAGTCATTTTATTTCTCTTGGCAGTTCAGAAAGTATTAACTCTTTTTGAATAATTTCTTTTCCGTTGGGTATGAACATCTCATCTTCCCTCAGCCTCTTCCAGATTCGTGGTCTCAACTGTTTTTCCATCCTCTTCTTACCGATACAGTCAGACTGCTTGGCTGGGGGGCAGCTTTAGTGCCCTTCTTACTTACCACCTTGCACATTTATACAAGAAGGTGCTCTTTGGGTTTAAGAGGGAAAAAGCAGTATGCGTTAGGACTATGCAGCCCAGCCTTGAAACATTTCCTGTCCTTTATTAAGGTCCCTTACCTGAACAGAATTTATTTTGGAATGAGATAAGAGAGCTAGATGCATTTGAGAACGGATGTATAGTCAAATAAATATTTTGAATGTTTTCTTAAAGCAAACTCATATGGAAATGCATTAACTAAGGTATTAGAAGTGTTTTTTGCTTGTCTGTTACCAATTAGGGCAAACACCTGGGTATATTTCCTCTTTTAAAATTAAAACAGATTTTTAAAAAAAATAGGATCATCAATACAGATTGTAGAGGAATTTTAACTTGGTTTTATTTGGTCTTAGCTATATAATTTTTTCTTTCTACATCTATGTAATTTTATAAGTGTCAAAGTTCTATTTTTATTCCTTGAAAGAAGTTGATGTGATGGAATTGGATCTTCTTGCTGATTATTAACCAGTACTTTAGCTGATGAAGTATTTATTTAGTGCCAGAAATCAGGGAGGTATTTTGTTATAGGTTAAGTGATTTCCTTTGAAAACAACTTTGCACTTCTGGAATATGAAGTTCTTTTGTTAATCATGATCAAAGGTGAGCCCTAACCGATGAGGGAAGCTCACAAACACGGGCATTTATTTCATCAGGAGACGGGGATATCACCTATAAAGCAAGGGCACCGGGTGGGGCTTGGCTTTCTCTGCTGACTCTCTGTTTAAAAACAGTTTGCGGAAGAAAGATTAGATCTTGTCACAGAGTAGTCAGAAGTTTCCTGCCATAGCCAACGCTGAGCAAAATCACAAGAAGTCAGTGACTTAGAGGAAAATGTCAGAGAACCCAGCTCTGCTGCTGGTTCCACAGGGAACGGAACAAGTCCCTATAAATTTATTTTTTCATTGGTGACGTGAGGCTGTGCTTTGGGTGATTACTGACTTCTTTTTCACTCTAACACTGAAATCCAGATCATATTTATTATATACATTATTTTTTTCCCATTTCTAAAACCTTTTATTCTTTGGTCAGCCTTTAGGGAGTGAAATCAAAATAGAAGTCTCCCCATGTTGAAGTCTTTTTTTTAAATTGATTTCTTTTTTGCTGTTCTGTCCAGGAGAATGAGCATGTTCCTCTGTCGGACTTGAGTGAAATGAAAATGTAAAGTAGGAAATTCACAGCAGTGTGCATTTCCTTGTGCAGGTCTGGCTCACGCAAGCCTGGGAACTCTGGTTGAGGTCTCCAGTGTATGCTAAGGAAGGAGCCCTGAACGAAGGTTCTCCAGACAGCCTTTTGTTCTGTCCACTACGACGATATAGTCATCCTGCTCTCACTATGATGGGAAGCGTTCATTATCCCCCTGAGATACTTTTATTCTTCTTCCTATTATTATTTTTGGACACAGTCTTTGGGAAAGCAGGAGCTACAGGACTTAGGCTTACATTATGCGTAGGTTTCTGAATACGATTAGTTATGTATTTGCTTCCTGACAGAGCCTGGCCTCATGAGCCATACTTTCAGATATTAAACGTTGAAATATATAGATTCTACATAATACATTATTCAGAATTTCTGAATCTAAAAAGCCCTGAAAATCGAAACAAAATTATTTTTGTAAATGTGGCTCATATTTCGTGACGAGCTGATCTGAACTGACATCGGATGATTTACAATGGGAACATTCGTGCCTCTCTCTGCAGATATGTTACTGTGTTTTATGGTGAGGTGCACTCTGGTGCCTTCCTGAAATACGAAAAACTCTGAATCTCAAAACCCATCTAGCCACTGGGGGTTCAGATAAGCAACGATGATCTTTATCGTCATGAATTTTTCCCAAAGGATTAGCCTATAAGCATAAGAATATTGGTTTTTTTAGTTATTCTTGTTTTCAGTGCAATACAATGCAATAAACAGACAGTAATTTAGTGTTTGCTCCTAAGAAAAGTGGGAATTAGAATCTGAGAAAATAAACTACATACGGTATTGGAAGAGAATCATAACAAATGTGAATCATATGATAGTACTTACCCATAGAAATTAGTGCTGAGTACCTCTCAATGTCAAACCCAGTTTTCTGTTTGCTACAAATCCAAACAGCGCTTTGTACAGATTTGCTAAACGTGGTTAAAAGAAATTCTGAATAGAAGTAGTTGATATGCAGAATGATATTTGCATAAAAGCTAATGAATGGACTGGGTTAGACACATTTTGTTGAGTAATTTGGCTTTGAAAGCAAAGTAGTAAAAATTGTTCCTTTTAATGACAGATGTAAATGATCTGCAGTAATTTTGACTCAGCACAATTGCATCTTTTTTGTAACTACTATGGGAATGAAACTGAATACTTTTCATATAACAGTACTTTTTTTTTTTTTTTTTTTTGGATCTATGGTCATAGATGGCTGGTTCAAAAACGGATTAAACACTTGTTCTGGCATAACAGATGGACTTTGGGGGCCAGCTGACTTTTTAAAAAGAACTGAAGCCCTGGCCGGGTGGCTTGGTGGGTCGGAGTATCATCCGTGTACTGAAAGATTGCGGGTTTGACCCCTGTTTGGGGGGGGCATAGGGGAGGCACAGGTCAGGGTTTCTCTCTTTCCTTTCCTCTCTGTAAGCATATCCTGAGGCAAGGATTAAAAAGAAGAGAGAGAGAACTGAAAATTCAAGCCACTGATACCAATAGTTGCCGAAAAATACTTTCTTTTGCTTAAAAGAACATTTATATTTAAAATGTCTAAGTCATTTTTAAAAGCTTTTTAATGATTGCCTGATCAGCTGACCTTTGCTTAATATTTTATAATAAGTCTGTTTTTGAATGATTATATTAAACTGCACTAACAGTATTTATGTTTCCATTTCAATTACACTATATCCAGAGATAGAAATAGTGGTTGTTAAATAATTTAGAAAATGGCTCCTAATTATTAGCTCCCAGCCTTACAATTTGTTACACCTGAAAAAAGGGGCATTTTGTCAACATCGAGGGTAGAATCTAATGTCTTCATCATCATTTTCAGTCTTGTCTCCTTACGTGGGGCCTCATTTTACTGATCGGTATGATTACTTGTTCCACTACCAAGTCAGCCCCCAGAGTCCCCTGCACATCCGGTTCTCACGCGTGTTCACGTTTCCCTTTAATCCACAACGGTCATCAGTTTCTGAGGTGTCCTCACGTGTTACACACAAATGCCCCAAAGCCTCCCAAGTCGCCTTGTCCCCTGTGGAGCATTTCCGCACTTTTCTCACACTCTGCTCGGGGACCGATAGCTTTACTATGCGGAAGGTGAACTTCAGGGGCCTACTTTGTGAGGAACAATAATAACTTTGGAAGTCTCCAACAAATCTTGAGGGAGGTGATGATACAATGATATTAACTGTAAAAATATAGATAGGAGTGATGCAGAGGCTTCGACATTGAACTTCATCTTCCTCTTTCCTGGAGATTTTATTTCAAAGACCGTATGGATGTTTATCCTTTTCAGTTGGTCTGTGTAGCATTCATAATAAGTTACGAAGGTAATTCTTGAGGGTGGAGATGAAATGGGGGTTAGGAAATCTTGCAAAGGCAATTTCAGCATTTTCCTTCTCTCTGGCTCTTGTCAGAAAAGGGAAGGGGAAGCGAGAAGAGACCCCTGTGCTGTGTGGAGCACAGCATCCGGTTTGTCATGAGCTGTGGGCTGTCACCGCAGGATGAGAGTGGCGGTGGCCACTCACAGGCAGCCCTGCGTGAGAACAGGGCCGCATGCAGGCGACCTGCTTGCTGGGAGTTACATAATCACTTTGAACAGGTCCATTTGTCACTAATGTATTCACCCTTACGTAAAATTGATTTCCTTTCCTATTTCACGTCCTTACGAGTGTGTAATTCCCCACCAGGGTGCCCTAGGCCCCAGGATGGCTAGTGTGCATTTTCTCACTCAGATGGACTGAACAAAGGCAGTTAACTTGCTTTCCTTCCCCCGACCCCACTTTTCTCTGCATTCTGTACCCTGAGAAGTTTCTTCATGGACTTTTTTGGAGCTAAGAGCTTTATCTATTTTTAAAAGCAGAAGTGACTTTCCATGGATGCTGGAATTTCCCATTTTCTTTAGTGAATTCACAGCGCCAACATCAAGGATGCTGAGACACAGCTTGAAACTGTGCATTGCCTAGCAAGGGGGGCCCAGACGGTGGGGTACTGATGCCCACCCACCCTCTATCCAGACCATAACAAGCTTATATACGCAGGACCGAGTGTTAGACCTGCATTCTAGAGCCTCGATATCATAAATATCACTCTAATATATTGCTGTGATAGAAATTCATCATGAGCAAAAGGGTTTGCCGTGACTGGAAGAACGTCGTTAGAGGCCGGATTGACGGTGGGGCCCGCCCCGTGGCAGTGTTGCTGCAGGGTTCCAGCACACGTTTGCTTGGCTCTGTGGGAGCTGTCCGAACGGAATATTCTGTAATTTATTTAAACACACTTGCAGGGCCTGCACAGATTGAAATTTCAAGAAGATCAAGTGCCCTTCGCTGTTTGCTCAGATTTTTTTCATCCATGTTGCAAACCTCAAGTGTGATAGTGCCATGATTTTGAGCACGGTGAATTGCAGATGAGCGCACCTGAACCCTCTGCGTGTGATGTGTAAACACAGGCCGTGCGGCTCCTTTGTTCTCATTTCACGACACTACACAGTACAATAAAATTCCATCACAATGGTTTGATTCATGCAGACATGTTCTGGGCCAAACTGCGTCCCTTAAAATATCACATTTGTAAAACACGTGTTCCCTGAGGGAAAGGCAAGGGTTCTCTCTTCTAACATCCGACTTAGAAGTGGAGTCAGGCTGACTGGTTTAGGTTGCTTATCTCTGGTGGGACATAAGATGCTTCGTACTCTACCAGACTTCAAGAGCCATTCAGTGTGCACGACAAGGGAGCTGTGCATGTATTCCGAGCCCCTCGTAGGAGGCAGTGTGCACACGTCTCGGGCAACTAGGACACCCCAGTGACTAAGGTACACAGAGGAGTTGGGTTGAGTGGGAGAAAGAAGCATTGATCTGCTATCACCCAAACTGTAACCGGAAAGTTTTCGGAGAGGTTAGTGTAGGACCCCATGAGAGGGTCAAGTAAAGGATTTGATCTCGTCTGGGTCAGGTTGGACAGAGTGGGGGAAGTGGAGGGGAGGACTTGAGAAAGTGAACGTGTGAACTAACTCCGGAAGGATGCGTAGGATCTAGCCGGGAGATACCGAGGAGTTTCCCCATTTCATTCTTGAAGCACTCTTATTTGAATCGTGGAATAGAATTCTAAAATTAATACTAGTAGTTTTCCCCTATGTGCTTGGTTACTATTAGTGGTTTGTTCTAGGAAAAAATAGAAAAGAAGAGCGAATATCATTAACAATAACAAGAATCAGTGATCCGAGAAACCTTCCCCCCCAAAGGCATACCCTTATTACCTTCTCCCCCCAAAAGAGCCCTATGCAACTATAAATCCATATTTTAATAAATACATGTAAATTCTAATTTTTAACACAAACAGGGTCTTAGCATCTACCTATTAGTGACTGTAGGACCTTTGTAACAGATACACTATGATTTATTAAACAATCCCCATTGGTAAACCTTTCAGTGAAATAACTTTTCAAGAAACCGCAAGTATTTTAAGCAAAATCTACTGTAATTATAAAGTTGACTTAATCAGTATAGGGCCTGAATTAATCTGAAATAAGGAGGCATTTATTTATCAGTTCCAGAGCTGCTTTGCATATATTTGCATATGAAAAATGGTTCAAATGAGAATTGGAGGTATGGGCATTTAACTTGCTGGGGTATATATTCTTGGCCAGAAAAAATACAGTCATTTGTAACGCCATGAACAGGAATAGTTTAAATGACGATCGGTTCTTTACAGGTTTAGCTTTTAACTGACCCGAGGCAACTGGAGACCCCTGTAGAATCGATCATCAGTCCACTACACAACGCCCAGCGTCCAGTGGGAAATCCTGCGAGTCTCGCGCATTTTCAAGTTCTTGACAGTTTTTCCTTAGCCTTCCTCCTGTGATCATAAGTACTTTAAGCAGGTAATTTCCATCAGAAAAAGCTACTACGAGAGTGTTCAAAAAAAAAAGCTACTACGAGAGTGTTCGATGGCCAGAGAAGCCTCCTTGGGTTTGCAAATCTAGAATCCGGAGCTGTTAAGGTGATGGAATTGACTTCTGTCCAGAAATTTTCATGAGAAATCCTGGTTAGACTTTGAAAAGCCTCTGGTATTTGCTTCTGTGGGGCTAGGAGAAACCAGGGGGCTGTTTTCTACAGGTTTCACCTTCAGTATCTATGTCATTGGGTGAATTTTTGGCTGGTTGAGACTCCCAAAGTTTGCTGCCATTTCTGTTCTTTCAGAAAGTGGCCTTGAATCCCCCTGAGTAACTCTGGGGAACCTGTCGGCCAGGTAGGAGGCCCGTTTTCTTGAGATAATTTTGTAGGCATTAGTTTCCTGTGTAAAGTTGGTCTCTACCCCTTAGGAGTTTCTTGTCATTTCTGATTAAATGAAAATCATTTTTAAATGTGATATTCTAGATATAACTTCGGTCACACCATTGTTCTGTCCAATAATGTCCTGGTAAAAAGGTGGGGGCAGTTCTCACCGAACCCATGGAAGTACCAACATGGGTGTGAAACGTGAGGCCACGCATCAGAAGTTTCTGGATTCTGAAGGGATCAGGGAAGAATTAGGTGCCCTTTTAAAACAGTTCAGTTTCATTTATAAAAGCAGCGTCTACAGAATGGAAAATGTAGCTTAAAAAGAAAAAAGAAGATTGGAGTCTTCCTTATAGCCATTAAAAGTGGAATATTAAAGCAGCAACAGCACCTGTGCAAATTGTCACGCTGAGATGTGTCACCAGCTAACTCAGTCTTTTGTCTCTCTTGTTCCATTGGCTCTAAAGCAGCTGAGTCCCCTTGGTGCCCACTGTCAGTGCGGGGCTTCGACATACGGTCAGAACTGGCCTTGTGCTTGTACCTGTTTTTGTCCCGCTGCCACCTTTCCCTCGGTAAAGCCATGCGTGCAGTTCTCTTTGTGACACGTCTTTGTTACTTTGAGGCTGTCTTCCAGGTACATGTTTACTGGTTAACAATGAGTTGTGTTTGCTTAATCAGCCAGGCCATCTAGGCATTGATTAACTTTGTGGTCAAAACATGTCAGATGTAAGAACGGTGCCATTGTTTTCAAATAATCATACTTCTCCCATTAATCTTGTGAGAATGAATTGTTTTTCAAAAGCTTGATGAAGAGTGAAAGGCTACTTGATTTTAGTAAGCACTCAGAAATACTCTTCTCTAGTCCGAAGGTCTAACCATTCTCCTGTTTGGCTGCTGACCTCCCTGCAGGCTGCCGTCCAGAACAAACCGGAAAGGCCGTGGACAGGACTACCCTTTCCAAATCCCAGTCTGTGTCCATATGGCATTGAAACAAAGCAGTAAGTCATGTGCCTGCCAAGGACTGAAACCATTTAACCACAAGGAAAAAAAGTCTTACACCTTAAAGAAAATGACCTTGCCTGTGGCAAACAGAAAGACAATCAAGCTCGTGAACTTGTGACTTTTGTTAGGCCACGTCTAGTTTATTTTCATTGTTTTTGGCCATAAGTTCTATGAAATTTTTGAGTATTAGTTACAAATGTAAATAAATCACTAGTGTATCCTCTACCAGGGCTTGCTAGCTATTAGTTGTTTTTGTTTTGTTTTGTTTTTTAACTTTAAGTACCTTGTAGATGTTTACATTAAAATATCTCAAGCAATTTAATAGTTCTGTGTACAAATTAGTATGGTGTGGGTTGTAAGAAAGACAAATACTACATGTGCTGGCTTAAACAGTAAAAGGAAAGTCCTTGTTCAGGCAACAGTAAGTTCACTGATCGCAGACTCAGGTTCGACGCGACCGTGGCCCGGCCCGTGTCTCGGAAATCTTCTAAGCGCTGCCTTGCTGCGTGTGCTGGGTGTCATGGCTCCCAGAGGACCTGGGGCTCTGTGCTTCCTCCTTCCGTCTTCCTGAGACCACTCAGTGACAGTTCTGGCTTTCCTCTGGGCAGACCACCCTCCCTCCACCAGCCACGGAGGCCACAGGCTGGCTGGCTTACAGGCAGGGAACTTCTCTTTCCTACTGTAGGAAGAAACAGGTCACAGTTCTGCTTGGCTTACCCGGCTGCTCAGCCCCCTCCACCTGGGAGGGGGCTCCTCCTGCAAACCCAAGGGCTCCCACCTGCAGCAGGGAAGGGAAGGAGTGGCCCCACAGGGGCTGTGAGTATCCGGGACAGAATGCTCTTGCTTCTTCCCATTCTTGATTTTTGGGGCGTGGGGAGGGAGTTGAGAAATCGTGTCCATTGATCATCTCCTCTCATTACCCAGCTGCTTTCTCCGGCACATCACCGTCCATGTAATCCTCTTGGCAACGCTCGGAAGTCGCTGTCAGCTCCCTGAACAGATAAGGGGAGGGGTCAGGCCCCACGGCTTGTAAAGGGTCGGTATTCTAGAGCCTGTGTGCTCTGCTCCTCGGGTTGCGGACCACATCATGTTCACTGGGAAATTTTGTGATGAAGGTGATTCCGAGCTGCAATAGAAAGGGACCTAACGCATTCTTAATAAATATTCCTTGCACAAATGATTCCAGTGTCCCTACCGAGTGCTATTGTATGGTAGTGGCAGGGATACTCTGGTGAAGAAAGCAGAAGCGCCTTCTAATCTCATAGATTTAGTGGGGGAAGCACCTGGTGTCATTGCCCTGGAGTAAGATATACCCTCGTCCGGGAAGGGCGAGCAGAAGGTTTTGTTCCTAGTAGGTGATGTGTGAGTTGAGTTAACAAGGCACAAAGTGTGGGGGGAAGGGGGAGAGAGAATCCCAGGCAGAGGGAACCTGCATGCTCCAGGGCCGAAAGGGGCCCTCTGCAGTCTTTGTTGCCCGTCGAGAGAAGCAGGACCCTGTTCGAAGACGAGGGCCCGGCGTGCAGGTGGGCCGGACCCTGCAGCGTCTTCAGTGGCGTTAGGAATTATGCTGATACACACTAAAAATGTATATAATGCTCTTAGCCAAGGCTACTGCAATAAATTTAACTCTAAAAAGAAGAATTGTGCTTGATATTTCACAAAATTATTTTGGAAAGAACTGCTTTTATGTACAGTAAGTATCTGAGAAAGTTGCTGAGGTAATATCTTAGTACCTCTTGCAGTTATCTCTGAATATTTATAGTGTTTTCTTAAAATGTGTTTTCTTGCCCCAACAAACCTTGCTTTGGTTGTAAATTATTCCATCATATTTAGCTTTCAGCCTTGATATGTTGTGTAAATCATTCACGGTAGCTGTAAACATTTTTATCACCATTTATAACTTGAGCTCAGATGTAAAACAGTGAAGGTAAATCTACATTTTAGTGAATATTTATCAAAACAGTAGTGAATTGCGGTTGCCAGCGATGCAGAGAAGAAACATCCCAACATTAAACTTTTGAGGAAGAAGTAGGGGGAAATCATGTTTAGATATGATGAATGAAATGCCGGTGTCCACCAGTCACATCTTGTTGGAACTGCATCTGTGACCTCATTTTATTTTCGTTTATGATTAAAGAACGAGGAAGAAGTAGAACTTCATTATTTAAATATACCATTGGCTCTTGCATTGGACTAAGGCAGGGTAAGAGAAAAAATGCTCAGACCACACGGTGTGTCGATACCATAAATGAAGCATTCGTCTAGGTTTCTAATCAGAGATGGACGTAGATCTTTCTTTCTTTTCTTTTTTAAGATTTATTTATTTTTAGAGAGAGGAGGGAGTGAGATAGAGAGGGAGAGGAACATCGATTGGTTGTCTTTCTCATGTGCCCCCACTGGGGACCAGGCCTGCAACCCAGGCGTGTGCCCTGACCTGGAATTGAACCAACCGCAAGCCCTCGCTCTGCGGGAGGACACCCAACCAGCCGAGCCGCACCGTTCGGGGCCAACATAGGTCTTTCACATCCATCCCTTTTGGGAAGAGAGTTTCCTTAAAAGTCTAAGCATGTGACCTATAGTAGAATATTTAAGCATAGAAGTTCCTGGCTTGGCCACTTCTCGAAAAATCAAAGGAACACCATTCCTTTCTGTCCTGTTACTTCACTTGCTGAAAGAGTAACTTTAAAGGTGATCGAGTTAAGCCTTGAGAATAGGAACCTACACGTATTACCGAGAACCTAAACGTGCAGTGGGCAAGCGTCTTTATCCTTTTATCTTTGCAAAGGGTGACCTAAGTTGTCCTATACTGATGATTTATTTCGCTGGTGGCACAGATGTGTGTCTCCTGGGGATGGGGACTTCATGGCCCCGTCTTCACGTGGAGTGGTGAGGAGGAGCAGATGTGTGCGGAGTTGACAGGAGAGGCCTGGAATAAAGCAGGTGCACTCCTTGCCCGGAAACACACGATGCCCCCGCACCACTGCCCTCTTCTGTCCGGGAGGTCTGACCTGTTCCTTCCTCTACATGTTCGGGACTGCGGTGGGTTACACAAAGGCTTCCGCATGTAGGGCTTCCGTGGCAACTCCAGTAGCGAACTACCGATCAGTTCGGAATGCTAACCCTTCTATTCTTTTGTATTGAAAATAACTGGGGCTTTTTTGTTTTGTTTTTGTTTTGGAGCACCTCAGAGATTGTCCCCTATGCTGTGTCACTGAATTTCATCTCGTTCTGCCGGGATTGGTAATCGAGCACACAGCACCCTCATCATGTCGATTTGAAAATAGAAGGAGAGAGTGGCATTCAGAGCCTGCTCCTTCCGCACATCACAAAAAGCCCGTGAAGAGCAGGCGAGTGGGTGGTGTGCACCTGCAGGGCGAGCTCTTGGGTACCAGCCTTTGCTGATTTTTATCCAATATTTAAACACCTGCCCGTGTAGTAGGTACTCTGTCAGGGACTGCCATGGTATGTGCTTGGGTGGTTTCAGAAAAGGATATGATTTGTTCGTTTGTTTCGAACTTACTCACTGTGCCTGATCCCCTGGGAATTTGAGGTTGAAAGGTGCTTGGTCTGTACCTTCAGGCCAGAGGACATTTCTCGGCAAGGGGGAGGGGCACATGGGGAAGGAACGCCCGAGTCTGCCTGGGTTGTGGGGGAAGTCTCGGGCTGTCGTCCCTGAGGTTGAGTCCTGTGGGAGGAGGGAGTGTATTCCAGGCCCGCAAGCCTATGTGTAGGGGTAATGATGGTGGTGATGGTGATACTATTGATGACGTAGCTAAGGCTTATTGGGTAGTGGTGTTTGCTTTTTCTACTGAGCGCCTCACACGTGTTAACTTGTTGGTTTCCCCCAACAGCCCCGAGGGACAGGTGCTACAGAAGAAGGACCCGGGGCAGACAGCCGTTAGCCATCTGGCCCGTCCTTGCACAGCTAACAGTGGCAGAGCCAGATTTCCACCCCAGACTGTCTGGCTCCACTTCCTCTGTGGGTGGAGGGGGAAAAAAAAAAGATCTGTTTCAGGAATGATTGCCCTTGGAATGGTTGGAAGTGAGGTCTGTGGGTCTCTGTCAGGGTTCGGGCCGGCCAAGTAGCGGGGGTCACATCTCAGAGGGCCTCGGAGGTCATGCTGAGGAGTCGGAACTTTATTCGGCGGCGTCGGTGTCTTGGTTTTTTTTCTTTAATATAAAATAATCTTTTTATTTCATTGCCAATGTTGTTGCATCAGCCATTCCTGACACTTTATCTCCATCTCTCTCTTCAGTTGTGGAGGGGCTCCACTCTCATGTTCTTTTTTTATAGTGTTTTTTTAAATTATTTTTATTGATTATGCTATTACAGTTGTCCCATTTCTCCCCCATCATTCCCCGCACCCTGCACAACCCCTCCCACCCACATTCCCCCCTTTAGTTCATGTCCATGTGTCATAAGTTCTTTAGCTTCTACTTTTCCCACACTATTCTTGCCCTCCCCTGTCTATTTTCTACCTACTATCTATGCTACTTACTCTCTGTACCTTTTCCCCCCTCTCCTCCTCCCACTCCCCTGTTGCTAACCCTCCGTGTGATCTCCATTTCTGTGTTTCTGCTCCTGTTGTAGTGGTTTGCTTAGTTGGCTTTTGTTTTAGGTCTGGTTGTTAATACCTGTGAGTTTGCTGTCTTTTAACTGTTCATATTTTTTATCTTCTTTTTCTTAGATAAGTCCCTTTAACATTTCATGTAATAAGGGCTTGGTGATGATGAACTCCTTTAACTTGACCTTATCTGAGAAGCACTTTATCTTCCCTTCCATTCTGAATGAAAACTTTGCTGGATAGAGCAATCTTGGATGTAAGTCCTTGACTTTCATGACTTGGAATACTTCTTTCCAGCCCCTTCTTGCCTGTAAGGTCTCTTGAGAAATCAGCTGACAGTCTGATGGGAACTCCTTTGTAGGTGACTGTCCCCTT
>PVKU01012812.1:0-32815 GCA_004027475.1 Anoura caudifer | reverse complement strand
CCACCACCTGGAAATGAGATGCAAGCAGGTCCCCTCCCCGGTGGGGCTGGGGGTGGGCACAGCTCGCCCCCGCCAGGCTCTTCTCGGATGTGACTGCGGAGGGTCCCCGGGGGTCCCGGCTGCTCCACAGAGGCCCGGCTGGATGGGTGAGGAAGCAAATTGAGGTTCTATTTAAAGCCTTGTTCTCATCTGCGGGTGACCAAGAGCTTCTTCTCGGAGAGGATGGAATTGGGGGCAAGGCTCAATTAGCCTAGAAAATACCCCTCTGCCGCCACCTGTGGAAGGGAGTGTTCCCAGGGGTGGCAGGGAGGACTCTTCCCAAACCTGCATCCCCGGGCCCCCGGAGGAGGGCGGCTCGCCCACAGCGGCTGGGCTGCTTCATGACAGTCGGGACCGCAATCCCTCCCAGACCCCGGGCCCGTGCGCGTCCTGTGCCCGAGGAGGCCGGTTTGAAGGGCTGATGTGCACAGAGCATTTTATATCCGCCTGAAGCAAATGGGCGGTTTTCTCCTTAGCGTTCACATCAGGAGGAGGTCCTGAATACTCCTCGGGGTCAGCTTTGCTCCTGGATCTGCTCACGTCTGGGGGTGTCGCGGGTGCCCCAGACTGGTCAATGGGGCGGGGTGCAGCCCCCAGGGGGCGGCTCGATCCTTCACCAAGCATCTGCCAGGGGCCAATGCTGTGGGCCGAGGGGGAAAGACCCTCCGCTCCTGTCCCTCCATGGTCTAGTTGGAGACAAGCCAGCCACGCAGGTCGTGGGGTGGGAGGTCGGGGTGCTCGCTGGTGCCCAGGCAGCCCACGTGCAGGGTGGCTGGGAGCCAAAGCTTGGCTGGTTGCTGCTTTGCTGGTCCGCAGCTCGTTGCGTCTAGAAGAGAGATGATCAGATCTTTGCGTGCGTGAAAAAGACCTGCAGGGCTTGTGAAGAACGCAGACGGCCGGCTCCCACCCTGGGCAGGGAGTGAGGCGTCTGGCTCGGTGGGTCTCAGGTGGCCGGGGCTGTGTGGTTTAGCCGGCGGCACAGGCGAGCCTGCAGCCTGAGAAACGCCGGCCGAGAGAGAGCGTCGGGGCTAAGGAACACATCGGCCGGCTCGAAAGAATGGGCGGAGAGATGCCCACGTTCCCACGCCCGGCGCTTGCGAACGCGCCACCGCTGTGGACTGAGCACATGTAGGTTTGCTTCCCGGACCAGAAGGAAGGGCAGCCGAGTCGGTCCCGGGGCGGGGGGGCCACGGTCCAGGGCCATGGAGGTTGGGGGCAGGGCTTCTGGGTGTGCAGAGGGGCCCGGGGAGTGGGGGCCAGGCACTGGACAGGCCCAGGCGGGAGCCCTAAATGTGAGTGCTGACACCCTCCAAGGTGGCTGCCCTTGTAAGAAGAGGAAGAGGCGGAGAGACACGGGAAAAGCAGCCATGTGGCACTGGCGGTGGGGACCGAGGGATGTGGCCACAAGCCAAGGGAGGATGAGGGGGCACCAGAAGCTGGAAGGGGCAGGAAGGATCCGCCTGGAGGCTTCAAGGGAACATGACCTTGGACTTCCGGCCCCGGAACAATGAGAGAACAAATGCGTTGTTTCGAGCCCCCGGTTGTGGGACTTGGAGCCAGCAGCCACGGGACACTGAGGCCACCCCCTGCACCCCACCTCAAGAAGCAAGCCCACAAACCTCTGTGCTGTTGCCTGGGGTTTGGTTTCCACATTTTCCTCCCCCTCCTCCCCTCCCCTGGTGGGCTCGGACTCGTGCCCCTGGGCTGGGCCCCAGAGCGACCCCCAGGAAATGAAATGTCCCCACTGTGCCCTTGTCAGTTTGCTCATCGTCACAGAGGAAAGCCGAAAAGAAGGGAAATTAGTTATAATATATTTTAGCGAGCCTGACGTAGCGACGATGGTGTTTTAACGTGTGGCCAGCATCCTCATCCACAGGACATTTGACTATGTTTTCAGCCCTGAGTCTTCAAGTTCCAGCGTGGGTTTCACGTCCAGAGCAAACCTCCCACTTGCACGGACGCCCCAGTTCTCACCGGGAACACCTGATGCGCAGGCGCCATGGACGCAGGGTGAACCTCACGCATGTTCGCACGGCAAGTTTGTTCCCGGCATGTGGGGGCATGTCTTAAGAGCTGAGCTGGAAATCATCTCTCTCTCTCTCTCTCTCTCTTTTTTAAACATATTTTATTTATTTATTATTTTCAGAGAGAGGGAAAGGGAGGGAGGAAGAGAGAAAATCATCAATATGTGGTTGCCTCTTGTGCACCCCCTACTGGGGACCTGGCAAGAAACCCAGGCAAGTGCCCTGACTGGGAATTGAACCAGAGACCCTCCGGTTTGCAGGCCAGTGCTCAGTCCACTGAGCTACACCAACCAGGGCTGGGAATCGTCTTTTTAAATTGACATTCCAGTTCAGCAAAATTAAAAGTTGAACGTATCGGTCCCTCTAGCTGAATGGGGAGGGCTCGGTGCCGCATTTGGCTGGGAGAGCTCAGGTCCACACCCCCTCTGGGGGGTCACCATTCCCAACACCGTCCCCCCTGTCTCCTCCTGCCAGTCTGTCCTCCAAGGACGCCAATGGGACAGAGTCATTGAGGGCGTTGAGGCCAGGCCCTCGGGCCACATGGCTCCGCTCTGGCCTCACCCGGTGGGCACCCCCTGAGGACCCACTGGGCGGTACATGGGGCTTGGGAAGCAGAGGGGAGGATGCGGGGGACTCTGTGAAGGGAGCAATGGGACAGATGCTGCAGGGGCGGGGTGCTGAGCCAGGCTGCCACGGTGTGGAGCTCCTCAGGTAGGTAGGTGCGGGGTGTACTCTAGATGGAAGGAACACTTTTGATCTTTAAACTCACTCAAGGATATGCTTTTATTGATTTTCAGCGAGAGAAGGAGAGAGACAGAGAGAGAAACATCAATCGGCCGCCTCTCTGACACGCCCTGACTGGCGATCGATCGAACCCGCAACCTTTGGGGGTACCGGACGAGGCTCCAACCCACGGAGCCACACGGCCGGGACGGAAAGGAACATTTTTCAAGTCTGGAACCTGGTGTCACTTCACACCCACTAGGATGGCTACGACGAGCAGAAAATAAACGAAGAGTAGTAAGTGTCATCACGGATGCGGAGAACTCGGAGACCCAGCGCGTCGCTGGTGGGCGCTGCTTCAGAAAGTTGTGAACACAGCACCCAAACGACCCAGCACTCTGGCCGCAGGGCACGGCCCCCGAGGCATTGAGAACAGGGCCTCCGAGAAATAGTTGCACGTCCAGGTTCATAGCAGCATTATTCACAGGAAGCCAAGACGCGTGAATGGAGGCGGGGGGCACGCAGCAAGCAGAGCACGCGCAGAATGGAATGTTGTTCCACCTTAGAATGGAAGGAAGCTCTGCCACGTGCTACCAGATGGATGAACGTGGAGGATGCTATACTGAGCGGAATACGCCCGTCGCAAAAGGACAGATGCTGTATGATTACTTTCATGTGAGGGCAGGCCGCGCACTGGTAGGCGCCAGGCGCTGGGGGCGGTGGGGGGATGCATACAGTTTCATGGGGACACGGTTTCCGTTTGGGAAGATGAAGATGGGGGGGGAGGCGCTGATGCGTGCTTCACGCCACGGAACCGCTGCTGTAAAAATGATCAAGGTGATAACTTTTCTTTTTTTTTTAAGATTTTATTTATTTGTTTCTAGAGAGGGGAGGGGAGGGAGAAAGAGAGAGAGAGAGAGAGAGAGAGATACTTCAACGTGCCTCTCACATGGGTCCCGCTGGGGGACCTGGCCCGCAACCCAGGCCTGTGCCCCGACCAGGAATCAAACCTGCGACCCTTTGGTTCGCAGCCCGTGCTCAATCCACTGAGCTACACCAGCCAGGGCTCTATTTTTTTTTTTCTTAATTAAAAAATTAACCTCAGTTCCGTAATATACGACATCACATTTTTTTTTCGGTCAGACACACCCAACAATGTTCACTATTTAAAGCTTTTTCCTAGCAATATATTGGGTGAAATGTATATACTCTTTAACATTTTGAAGAGAACCATCTTCCAAGCCGTATCAGACACTCAGAGCTCAAATTAGCCAAGAGGCAAAATTTCCTTTTCAATCTCAGAATTGACCTTTTTTCAAAGCCCTGGTGGAACGTGGGTTCTCATGGATGGTGGGGGGTGGGGTGCGGGGGAGTCTGGAAGCTGGAGAGGGCCGGGTGCCTTCAGGAGTCGGATGGCGCAGGCAGGGGGGGGGGCACCCTGGCTGGAGAGGCCTTGGGGGCAGCCCCCAACCCGTGCCAGGCCAGGCTGCCATCAGAGCCCCGCGTCAGGAAGGACCAACCACGGAGGCCAGGGCAGGCCCGGCGCTGGGTCCCTCCCCTTCGCCACCTCCACTCGGACCTCCAGCTGGTGGCGGTGACCCCTGCACGGCCCACGGCACCTGCGAGGCAGAGATAAAGGTCGAGATCCAGCATTTCCCAATCCAGGTGCTTTCGACACTGACCATCACTTTCCAGTCTCATTCACTGGCAAAGCTCGCTCTGAACCACGGAGGTGCTGTCCCTGGGCCATTCCTGTGCCGTCCCTGTGGGGACGTTAATGTCCCTGATTCCGGCGCCGTCAGCACCCATGGGGCCGGGCCACACACGGCAGGTGCACCGAGCTTCCTTTCCAAAATCAAGGAAGTTCTGGGACACGTCAGGAGCTAAGGGACTGTGGGGCCCGCAGGGCCCACCTCTGAGCAGACAGTCATAAAACTCACTCATTCACTCATTTATTCCCAAACAAGGTCCGAAGGTCCTGGCCAGGGGGGGTCCTGAGGCCCTTTCAGAGGGTCCGAAGGTGACTCTTCGCACTTGTGCTGAGCGTTTACTCACTGCTGTGGCTGCTGCAACATGGGCCCCCACCCGCAGAACTACCAGCGTGGGGGGAGGGCTGGTGCCAACCACGGGGCGTGGCCTTGTCACGGTGGGACCCACAGTCATGGGGACAGAACTCGGCCCCTCTGTTCTCCTAGGTCTCTGCCCCCTTACCTTCCCTCCACCCCAAATCTTGTCCCCTCTGCTCCCTCTTCCATTTCGGAGCTTGACGTCATGGACACCGGACCAGCACCCTCCCCCCAAATCCAGGTTTTATTAAAGATGGCTCACACCTTGCTTCAGTGATTCCTGGCCCTGGAGGATAAGAGGGGTCACCGAGCCCAGCCTAATCCCTCCTAACCTCTGACCTCTCTCTCCCTCCTTTTAAGCAAGTTCTCCACCCCCACCGCGCTTCAGCCTCCCCTCCCCCTTCTCCGTTCCACAGAAAAACAGCGCAGGCATTTAAAGCGCGGATGGGGGAGGCTTAGGAAACCGCATCTCTTTAAGGCGCGCGCCTCAGGACCGCAGTGGGGGACTTTCCATGCGGGGAGGGGGCGGCGGTGCGCGGAGGGGGTGATGGACCTTGCTGAGATTCCTCTGAGACCCGCTCTGGGGGTGTGGGGGCAGATGGGAACGCCGCGCTCCTTCCCCGGGCGCCTACGTGGGGGCCGGTCCCCGCACACCGGGAACAGCAGGGAGGTGACGAAGGACGTGAATTTTAAAAGGGGCAATGGGAGAGCTTCCGGACCAACACAGCTACGTAGTCTTGGAGACCCACGAGGGCACGTCCTGGGCTCGATGATCGCGCCCAGGGGGCCGGGGACGCCAAGGACGCGCGCCGGAGTCCGGGCGGCCGGAAGCTCAGGGTCACTGCGGATCCGCCCGCCTGGGGGCGTTCCGGTGGGGAGGGGGCGGGGAACACGGTTTCCGATCGAACCCCTCGCCCCGGGAGGGCCACCCTTTCACGGAGCCCGGAGGAGCGGCTTTGAAGTCCCTGCCGCGCTCGATCCCCTCCGGCGCTCCCGCCCGCCCGCGCGGACCCGCGTCCCCGGCCGTGCCCCGCTTTGTCGCTGAGCGCTGCCTGCCGCGGCTCAGTGGACCACGGCGGCCGGCGGGGCGGCCTCTGATCTGTGGGCTGCGAAGAGCTCAGCGGCTCATTGACAACGCGCGCCCTGCGGGCCGGCGCTCCCCGGGGCTGCGCCTCCCGCGCGCGCTGGGGGGTGGGGGGGGGCCGGACTCTCACTTCGGAAGGAAAGTCCGCCCCACCAGGAGTCTGCCTCTTGGATCCCGGCTGTGATTCCCGGGCCCTTTCCGTTGACGCAAAAGCCCCGACCGTGCCGAGGTCCCCTCCTCGCCAGAAGACAGCAGCTCGTCCAGGGCGCATCCCCGGGGGCCTGCTCGCAGCCAGGGGCCGCGAGGGTAGACCCTCCCTGCCTGCATCCTCGGAGCCGCAGCGCCCCCACCCTCCCTCTCGGGGCTCTGCGGGGCACTCGGCAAGTCACGAGGAGTCACCCTCAACCCTCACTTACTCCGGTGTTTGCAGAGCAGAGGGAGACCCTGGGAGGAAACCTGCCGCGTGCCCCCTGGGGGCCCTCACCCAACCCGCTACAGCCAAGAGGCGGGGAGGAGAGTCCCTGGAGGAGCAGAGGGGCCGCGCCCCGGCCGGAGTTGCCAATTCTGGAAGAAAGAGTCAGGGTCACACCCGAGCGAGCAAAGGCTGGGGCCCTCACTCACCCCGCCGGCGCACTTCCCGCTCCCACCCGCGTGCGCTCCCGGCCCGGCCAGTGCACCCAGGGCGATGCAGCGTGGGGTTTCCCCTCCGCCTGCCGCGCAGAGACCACAGCCCCTGTGCTCGCTCTGGCCACAGACACCCCCAGGCCACTCCTGGGTAACCAGGGGAGTGCTGGGGCCCCTCCCCCGCCCCCAGCAGAGTGGACTGGACCAAGGGGTGCTCGGGAATGTGCCTCCCTCTCCCCAGACCCGGACCAAGGCCCACCGCGCCCCCTCCGGTCCCGGAGCCGGAGAAAGCGAGTCGCCTCGGTTCCCAGAGAGGCAGTTCTCCTCGCGCCCGTGCGCAGGCGGGCATCACCGCGACACCTTTTCGCTCCACTTTGTGTTTTCCCGTTCTCCACCTCGGAGAGGAGATTCCCGCCCGGGCAGGAAGGCTGAGGCCTGCATCCGGCCCAGTCCCGGCCTGGCTGACACTCGCCTCTCAGGCGATCTGAATACAGAAACCGTTCTGGCCTCCTGCCCACTGCGGAGTGAGGTTTCCAACCTGGGTTTCCACATCCGATTTCCAAGGCTGAGCTTTTCGTGGCTGCTTTTGCGCCGTGGACAGCTGAACTTTTAAATCTGCGGATAAGACAGAAAACCTGAGTGTCGCGAAAGTGTGTCGTTTGTTTGGGGAACCCACACCACTCGGCCCTCTGGGCGCTGCCAAGTCTCGGCCCACGCCTTCTGGTCCCGCCGAGCGGCCTCAGCGCTCCCTCCCAGGCGCGGAGCGCCCGCCCCCCAACATCAGGACCCCCCACCCCCGAGGCTGCGCCGCCGCTGAAGTCAGCCCTGGCAGTGCGAACCGAGAGCTAAAGCAGGCGGTTAATTAGAATAGCTCGCCTGTCTCGCTCCGGGTAGACGGGGAGGCGCAAATCCCGAGGAATTCCACCGCGGGAGCTCCAGACGCGGGGAATCCTTGCGCGTCTCCCTCTGCGCCCGGGGCTCGGGCCCAGGCGGTGTTGGGTTCCTGAACTTTGCCCTCGCTCCAGAGGCACAAGATGTGTCTTGGCCGCTGCGCTGGAAGGCCTGAGACTCCCTCCCATGGAGCCCAACACGGAGAGGCCGTCTGCAGAGAAATGTTTTGGTGGGTTTTTTTTTTTCCCCCTTTCTTTCTTTTTTGAGGGCGATTGGGAAGGGGAGAGATCGTTTTGGAGGAGAAAGAGCACTTCCAGCTTGTGCCTGAACTTTCAAAGGCTGCTTTGCCAGGCTGTTCCCGAACTGGAGGAGCCTGGGGCGGGGGTGTTGCAGGGGGAGGGAGTCCAGGCCCCGGGAAGGGCGCTGGGGGCCTGGGTCGGCATACAGGGCAGGCCCCCACCAGGTGGGTGGCTACCCCTGCGAGTACCAGCGGGTGCAGGTCCAGGGAGTCACCACGGAGCCTTCGTGATCCCTGAAGGCCAGCCCCGCCCGGCTCCCCAGCCCTCTGTCCCTCACCCTGGGATGGCCTCCGTTGGGACATATCTCCCCTCCCCCACGTTACGCGTGTAAGAGTGTTTACCAGCTGGAGACACTCCTGCTGCAGAAACGGACCAACTTCATCGCACCCCGTGGAACCGATGGATCACGCAACCCGGCCCACGGAATTCCACGTGTAACTCTCACCTCGGAGTCACCCTTTAGAGTGAACCATGCGTCTTCGTGTAGCTCCATTTGATGAACAGAAAAGAAAATCCAGGAACAACGTAAAAACAGCTTATGTTTAAAAATCTACGTCCCGATTAAAATAAAATAAAAAAAATATAAGAAAAACCTGCGTCCCATAACATGCCCAGCAAACAAAACAGGGGTTCCCCAGGGAAGCAGTGATCGGTTGCTAATGGTGGGGGGGAATGTGGTTTAGGTATTTTCTTCCTGAACTTGTCTAAAAGTCTGGAACCACCCCCCACCCCCACAGCCACGGAAATCGTATTTCTGAATCACGTGGACGCGTATGAGTTTCTGGCGCGCTAGCCTCTGAGGTGACCCGGGCCTTTGGGGAAAGAAAGGAGAGACAAGAAACCTCCTGCCCTGTGAGGGGAGGTAGGTGCTCCGGGCATCTCTCTGGGAAATCTTGTTTTCCTTCCCAAGATCACAAGGGAGAGGGGGAGGCCAGGCTAGGGTTTCCGGCCTTGTCTGTAAGCCGTGGTCCCCTCGGCGGAGGGAGCGGGGAGCCTTCTCCAGGACGCGCCATCCCGGGAGGAGTTTCGCTGTTCGCCCCAGCCCTTCCCCGAACCCGCTGCTCTGTCTGCCTCTGGCTGGTTTACAATGTGTCCTGTTTCCCCCAGGCCCCTGCCATTCTGTGGGGACATCTCCCTTCCAGCACAGGTGTCAGGGCTCAGCACTGTCTCCGTGACTCCCACCTGGGACGTCCCACAGGCTGGTCGGGGGCAACCAGACCCCACGGCCTGGGCCTCTGCCGGGGAAGGAAAAACAATGGAGGGGAAGCCAGCCAGCTTCCAGAGGGGCCAGATTTCCCTGGGATCAAGCACAGCAGTAAGCGGGGTGAGGGGGAGCACAGGAAAGGGGTCCCCAGGGCTCGAGGTGGGTCCCACGGACAGTCAGGATGGCTGTGGCCACAGTCCCCAGCCTTGGAGGACCGTCCACCGAGGGTGGGCCATGCGGCCAGGCAGAGGCGGGACTTTGGGAGTGGGTGCGCACCCATCAGCAGAGTCCTTCCTCGGAACCCCCTTCACAAGCCTCCGTTCTGAGGAGAAACCAGCTTATAGGAGACCCCGCGGTGTGGTCTCCAGTTCGGGAGCCGCGCCCACCCCACACCCTGCTCCCCCCCCGCCCCCGCCCCGCTCGCCCAGGCCAGCGCTGGGGCAGAGTGTCGAAAGTAGGTCTTTCCCGTGGCCTGGACGGGAGGCACCCACTTGGTGTCCCCAGCACCCCAGGAACTTTTGGCTGAGCGCAGGCCGATTTTGCCCCAGCCCTTGGGGCAGGGTCCACTTGGACAATGCTGATGCCCCCCCCACACACACACACACTCAGGCAGGCTTCACAGTGCCAACCCACCCATCAGGCCTGGGTGCCTCTGGGCCCCTGGGGTGGGGACAGGCTCACAGCGCAAGCACAAGTGCCCCCACTCCCCTTTCCAGGCCCGGCCATCTGTGCGTTTAGCCCCTCCCTTCCTGGGGTTACTCGGAGGCGGTGTCCCCACCCCGGGCCCCGGCCTGTAGGCCTGCGCTTGGCTCCGAGGAGAGGAGAGCAGAGAGCGCTGTTGGCGCCTGCCCCACGCCCCTGTTCTCGCCCTTTGTCTGCAAGCTGGGTCGCCGCACTTCACCAGGAGCCGAGGTGGCTTTCCGGGGGGCCGAGGCCCTTCTCCGGCTCAGCCCCAAACCCCTCTGCCCGAGCCCAGAGCCCAGAGCCCGCCGGCCGGCTGGCCAGCCAGCGATTTTTCAGGGGCCTAGATTTCGCTCTCCCGTATGGTGGGCGTCTGTTCCAACCCTGTGCCAAGGTCCTCGCGAGCTAAGGCCAGGATCGCTGCGTTCGTTTTCTCTCAGTGTCCCCATGCCTATGTGGAGGGGTGTCGGAAGTGAGGGGGCAGCAAAGCGGCCGGAAAAGTCACCCTCCTGCAGCCTCATTGTAAGAAAAAAGGGAAGGCCGGATCCGCAGCCAGGCACCCCGGGGGTCGCTGGGAGCGCCCTGCCACCCGCCGCTGGGAGGCGTTGTTTGCGGCACCCACCACGGTGAGCCCCCACGGCTGGAAGCGTGTCCCTGGGCAGCCCCGTTTGAGAGGTCCCGTTCTCAGCGGGAGCTCTCTGCACCCCACCGGAGGAGGAGGGGTGTCGGGGTTCCCCACGTGGGGCCTCGCTTGGTGCCGGGGAGACACTCGTGTCCGGGGTGGCTTGCCTGTTTGCACGGAGAGACCGACCCTGCGGGTGGAGGCGGTTCGGGGTGGGAGAGCGGGCCAGTGCGGGCGGCTGGCTGGGCCCAGCGCCGGGGAGACAGGGGGTGCAGGCTGCCTTTCCGGCGCCCTGAGAAAGCGCAGCCAGGGCGGTGCCCCAGACCCCGCAGGAGGCCGGCTGGGGCCTCCAGCACCTTTCAGAAGCTTCCGGAAACAGCTTGAGATTTCTGTGTAAGACAGAACTCCCCCTCTGCCCCGGAGCAAACCAACTTTGTGCAGCTTTGGCCCAAATTCGCACAACCCTCAGCTCCCGGCCTGGCCCTTCGGATGGTGCCCAATCTCAAGGGGTGCTCTTTCCCAGGTTTATTTAGGAGTCTGGGTGGGCTTTGGGAAGCCTGAGGACCACGCCCTTGTAATTATTTCTCTTTTCGTTCCTCTTTTCCCCCTGCACCTCCCCTCCCCACCCAACCCAGCAGCCTCTGAAGAACCTAACCCAGAGTTCAGAGTTCAGCTTGGCCTGGGGGTGACGTGCCCTGTGCAGAGTCCACGGTGCAGCCATGACTTTGGGTCTGGGGCTCAGGGAAGGACACAGCATTACCCTCACCCCGCCTTGGGCTCATTCAATGCCAAGGCGCTCAGAAACAGCAGTGCCCAAGAAACTGGAAAATGCTTCTCGGGAGGTGGCCTAATTGATTTTCAGGGGAGGGCTGCGAAATTAACCTGGCTGGCTTTGCAGGAATCCAAGGGGCCCTGGGCTCTCCCTCCACCCACTCCACCTCCCAGAGACCCAAGTAATTGAATGGTCCCTGGCTGGGGATGATTGGGGTCCCCAGAACTGCAGGAAAATTTCCCCCAGTCCTAAACATGTGCTAATAAGGTGTCCCCACAAACTTCATCCACCCCATTTTCCTAGGGGCGGGCAGACTGTGGGGTTCCATGTTTTGACACTCAGGCAGGGTCCCTGGCAGGTGTATGCCTAGCCAGGCAATTTGGTGACAGCCCCTTCAAATGGGGGAGGGACAAAGAAGAGATGGTGTCACCCCAAGTGAGAAGCGGCCTGCTCACCCTGCTGGAATCTCACCTAGGACTCCTGAGCCTAGGACTCCTGAGCCTTGCCAGCTGCCTCCAGAGCGGAGCACACCAGGCACCTACCTGCCCAGGGCCTCCTGCCACCCCTCCATGCCCCTCCTCCTGGGGTTAGTTTCCCTGGCAGTGGGGGAGGGGGGTGAACTGTCCCACCCTGGAGCCCCCAATGGGTGAACAGTACAGAGAGGACAGGACCTAGGTGGGGGCAGGAGGGGAGTCGAGCTGGGCTGGGGGAAGCTTCCAAGCCTTGAGGTGGCCTGGTGACCACACTGCTTGCCCGGCCCTCATTCCATCTCTCCTGGTCTGACAGTAGCCACAGGGAGTCCCCACCCAGGGCCCGCTCCACAGTGGGCCTCGCTGTTGGGCACCCCCCCCAGCTGCCGCAACAGGCTGCACCAGCCAGCCCTGGGCACTGGACACCCCTTCCTGTCCCCTCCCTGCCCCCTTGCCACCGATGGCACTTTTATTGTGCCAACACTCCCAACACCCTCAAATTGCCCCTTTGGGTGTTTTCAAAGTTTGCCCATGTCCATACAAAGTGCATTTTAAATGCGGGACAGGCACACCTGGGTAAGCGGGGTGCTGTGGAGGGGGGAGGGCATCCGCAGTTGGGGGCAAGCAGAGAGGAGAGCAAACTGGAAGGAGCCAGAGGGAGGAGGGGGCCGTGAAGAGGAAGCAGAAGTTCAAGTTGGACATCTGACAGCAGCTGGAAAGGAAGCTCAGAAAGGGATAGAGAAAGGAGAGGAGCGGGAGAGACAAATCCCACCCCCACCACCATTTCATTCCGGATTCCCCTTTCCGATGCGCCCTGCTGTCCAGCGAAACTCCTTTATAGGCAATTAAGACAAAGCAAAGGAGGGGAAAGGCCTGGTAGCCCCTCAGTCAGGGTTGAGACTGGGGCGGGGGCGGGGCGCGTGTTTGGGTGGGGGGAGGCAGCTGCTCTGGGGTGCCGTCTCTTCGGGCGCTTTGGAAGGTTCAGCTGAGCCGTCAGCCCCCCTCCCCTTGCCAAGCAAGACGGTGCAGTCACAACCTCAGGCTCCTCTCTGGCTCCCACGCGCGGAGCACGGAGGCCGTGCTCCCCGCGCTCTTCCGGGCCCGCATGCATGTTTCATGAGGGTGGGTGTCCCCGGTGAGACCCCGCCGTCTGCACGCGCCGCCCTGCACGCGCACATGCACACGCGCGCACACGCACACTTACACTCAGTGTCTGCAGGAGGAGGGTCCTGCAGCGCCAGCTATGCGTTCAGCGCAGGAATCTGCCGGGTCACCAAAGTCAAACGTAAGTGACAACTTCCCTCTCCGGCAGCAAGGAGCGCGGGCTACAAAAGTCCCTTTGTATCTCGGCAGCTCATTTAATATGATTTATGCATTTTTTTTTGTGCAAGGAATTGTGGGATTTTTCCCCACGGTAAACAATATGGAAATGTTAAAAATAGCAATCGCCCAGCGCTTGTCCGAGGACGCACCGCGGGGGTGACCCGGCGCGGCGCTGGAGGGAGCTCCTTGGATCCCTGAACCGAGCAGTGGCGGGGGAAGCGCGATCAAGGGCAGGGGACGCTGTCGCGGTCTCGCGGGTGCGGGGCTCCCGCACCGGAGCCGGGGGACGCGGCTGCTTTAAGGGGGGGAGGGGCGGCGGCGGCGGAGGAGGGGCGGCGGGATGCTCCTGTCACCCAGCGGCGGCCAGCGCGTCACGTGGGCGCCCGGCGCTGCGGCCATTGGCCCGAGGCACGTGTCCAGGCGACCGGCCCGCGACGTCACTCGAGGGGGCTCTGTTAAAAATAAGAACAAAATCCAGAGTGAAAGTGTCTCAGGTTGCGCTAAGTGGCCTGGAAATTTCCGAGCCGGCGCGGAGGCCTTGGCGGCGAGGGCGCGCAGACGGCGAGAGACGCGGGCGGCCCAGCCCGGCCCGACCCGGCCTCCCGCCTCTCACCCATGCAACTCGGGCCGCGGGGCTCCGCGGGGCTCGGCAGGGGCGCGGCCGCACGCCGGTGGGGCGCCCCGGCCCGCAGCGGGGCGGCAGCCGAGCGCAGCGCGGGCCCGCGGGCGTCCATGTGCGTGCTGGCGGCGGCGGGCGCGCTGACCGCTCGCGCCCCGCACCCTCGAGGGCCGGCCCCGGCGCGCGGGCGGGGGCGGCCGGGCGGCGGCGGCGGCCCGAGAGGGCCCGGGCGGGCGTGAGCGCCGCGGAGCGCGCTGCCTGCATGCGCGCAGCGCCAGCCCCGGGCGGCCGCGGCGGCAGCGCGGGAGCCGGAGGCAGCTGCACTCGGAGAGGAGCGCGGAGCCCGGAGGCACCCCGGGTCTCCGCCGGACCATTGTGACTGTCCGGCGCCCGCGTGCGCGGCGGAGGGGAGGACTGGACTCTTTTGAATCTCCTGGCTCTGGGCGCGGGCGACTCTTGGTATTTTCGAACTCAACTCGTGGATTGGATCGGCTTCGCTCCGAACGCGGCCGGCGACTTGTAGGACCACAGCCCTGGCCTTGGCCACCGCGCACGCCCTAGGAAGCCTCAGCGGGATAGGGGCGTGGGCTGGCCGCTGGGGTCTCCGTGTGCCCGCGCGCGGGCCGAGGGCTGATTGGAGGGGGTCCCCGGAGAACCAATTTGGGATCCGTTGTGGTCAGCATGGAGGAGAATGACCCCCAGCCCAGCGAGGCGGCGGCAGCAGCGGCAGCGGAGGGGCCGCGGCAGCCGGAATCCAGCCCCAGCGGCGGATCCGGCGACGCGGACACTGGCCGCCGGCGGAATCTGATGCTGCCCGCGGTTCTGCAGGCGCCGGGCAACCACCAGCACCCGCATCGCATCACCAACTTCTTCATCGACAACATCCTGCGGCCCGAGTTCGGCCGGAGAAAGGACGCGGGGACCTGCTGTGCGGGCGCGGGAGGAGGAAGAGTTGGCAGCGGCGAAGGAGTGGCGGGCGGTGCGGACGGAGGCGGCGGCTCCGGCGGTGCGGATCAGCTCCTGGGGTCCGGCCGGGAGCCGCGGCAGAGCTCGCCCTGTGCGCCGGGTGCGGGCGGGCCGCTGCCCGGCGGCGGCGCCGACTCTCCAGGCGAAGGAGAAGGCAGCTCCAAGGTGCTCTCGCTGCACAGCGGCGCCAAGAAAGGCGGCGACCCCGGCGGCCCCCTGGACGGGGCGCTCAAGGCCCGCAGCTTGGGCAGCGGCGACCTGTCGTTGAGCTCAGATTCGGACAGCTCGCAGGCCGGCGCCAACCTGGGCGCGCAGCCCATGCTCTGGCCAGCCTGGGTCTACTGCACGCGCTACTCGGATCGGCCTTCTTCAGGTGAGCCCGCGGGGACCCTGCGCCCCGGCCCGCCGCGGGGAGCCCGCGGGGCTGCAGGGAGGCGCTGGCGCGGGAACTTACCCGGAGGAAGAAGACACCAAGACATCCCCCTCCCCAACACACACACAAAGGCGCACACACAGCGACATTGTGTGCGGCTGACGCTGGTTCCCGCTTCGGCCAGAAGGCGAGGGGTTCGGATCCATTCGCCAGGGGGTATAGACTTCTTAGAAGGGCAGGAGCGACAGGACCTGCTCTCTCTCTTGCTTTTGGGGGGGCCTCTGCGCGCAGCCGCTAGCCCCCCTCCCCTGGCTGGAGTTTATTTGGTGGGAACGGGGGTGGCTGGAAGACAGGCCTGGAAGCTGCCGCTCCATCCGTTCTCCGGTCCTTCCAACTCAGTCTGGACCCGGGACCCACGCGTGGCCCACCCGCAGACCTAGATTCATTTTGCGACCCAGAAATCCCAGATATAGCCAGGGAGGGAAGCGTAGGGCTTCGGCTCCTCACCGGGCCCCTGGCCTGGGCTGCCGAGGGGGCCTGCGGGGATCAGGAGAGGGAAGGGCGGAACACAGAGGCGCCCTTTGCGCTCTGCCCGGTTTTATTTGGTTTTATTTGCTGAGCCCGCGGCGGGGGAGCGCGGCACCCAACTCGCATTCAGCTTGGAGGAGGGTCCAGTAATCCCTCCCAAGGAAGGGACCTTCTCCCTGAGGTTTCACCGGTGGTCCTGGAGGAGGGAAGGAGCAGATTTCGGAGAGGGGAGAGTGCGGAGGTGCTGGGTGTCGTTTTCACAGGTCTGGGACTTTTAAAAGCAAAGTCCAAGTCCTCGCGAAAATCACCACCCGCATTAAATGCGGGTTTGCAGCCGCGCGCGACCCACCATGAGGAGCAGACTCCATTTGTCCCCGAGCCGGCAGCGGTGACCCGACCTCCTGCCCCCCCAACCCTCGACTGGTTTTCGGGGGGTCATCTACCCAGACCACGGCACAACCGAGTCACTCCTGGGCTGCCTCGCCGCGGAGAATGCGTGCACCCAGCTCCGATGAAACCCCTATTTCTCCAGTTCGATCTGAAATTTGCTCCATTGTTCTCGCCTCCTTCCTTTGTTAATATTTAATTAACATAGAGGCTCACAATGGGGCCGGCGAGGAGCGGCGGCCGGCTTTGTGCGGCCCGCGCAGCCCGCCAGATCCCCGCGGCCGCGGGAGCCTGCCGCCGGCCTAGCCCGAGTCGCCGGTCGGTCTTCCCGGGCTAAACCGTAATCATGGTAATCACTCCCCCTCCCCGGTCCCCGCCCAAGACCCAGTTTTTTTGCTTCTTGGCGTTCAAGAAAAGAGCGAGGCAGAGAGTTTTCTCGCGGGGGTTTGATTCTGTTGCCGAGACTCCTACGGGTTTCGTTTTGAAAGAAAATCCGGAAAGAAACGGAGCTCAAAATTCTGCTTTTCGGGGGATTTTCTTTCCGTAAAATGCCGCGTGTGGTTTTTGCAAGCGGACCCGTGTCTGCGGGATCCCCAGGAGCAGAGGAGTTTGGGGGTGAGGAGGGCGACTGGGTGGCGGGGGAAGGGAGTGTGGACCAAGAACGGCCTCCTGGAGCCCGAGGCTGCGGGTACGGACTGTCCACCCTGCTCCTTGGGGCCTCGCAGAGCCACCCCCTGCCCCCTTCGCGCCGACCGCCGAGCGCGGCCCACCGCCCCAATCCACCCGCTCAGGATCAAGGCCAGGCCCGCGACCGGGAGCCGGCGCCCTCCGCGTGCGTGGAGGCGACTGTGAGCGCGCGAGGGGGCGCGGAGGAGAGTGTGGGTTTGTTTTATAATCTAAAAAGCCGGGAGTTTGGGCCCAACGGCCCTTGGCGCCTCATCTCTGGCGCCCACAGCCCCTCCTTGAGTGTTAGCCTCATGGGAGAGACTGCTGGACCCGATGAGTGGGCGGGAAGGAAGATTTCCGAGCCCGCTGGGTCCCGGGACCCAGAGTTCCGAATCTCTCACTGAGCGCTGAACACAGCCCCCAGCTCTCTGCCCGCCCCCCGCACCCACGGTCCTGTCCCATTGCAGCCCGGGAGCCGCAGGGTGGGGACCTGGGTCCCTGCTGCCTGAGGTCTGGCCCTTCTGCAGTCTCCAGCCGCAGGCGCCTCGGAGAAGTAGGGATCGGGTCTTTCCAAAGTTGATTCGCTCCCTTCGCAGGCTGAGATCCTGGGGTGCGGTGCTGCTGCACACCCGCCCCCACCCCCAGCCTTTAGGGCCTCCCCTCCTGCACACCCTCGTCTTAACAGAAAGAAACGCTTCCCTCTGCCTCTCCGTCAGGCCTTTGCGGGCCCTGGGAGTCTTAGGACACTGGCCCAAACCAGCCTCGGATGCTGGGAGCCGTCCCAGCCGGGAGGAGGGAGGCCGGGTGGGCTCGGAGTGTGAGCTCCTTAAGGTCACCTGGGCCCCCTGCAGCCTGCAGTCAGGTGGGGGAAGGGGCGGGGAGCGTGGTCAGCTCCCAGGCTGGGCCTGGGCCCTTCTCCTTGCTGGGGGACCCAGGAGCCTAGGTGAAGGGGGAACGTGGACCGACTGGGCTGCCCCCTTCCCCCAAAGAAGCACACTCGTGTGTGTTCCTGCCCGTTAAGGAAACAGGCCAGTGGGGGAGGCAGAGAAGGGACTAGGGGGGAGGCACATCTCTGGGCCCTGCCCTTCCCAGGATCCTCCTGGCCCCTGGTTCCCACAGTTCTCAGCACCCTGTGGGGGTCCCCTGCAGGGTTCCTGAGGGAGCCCCCTCACAGCCCCCAAGACCCCTCCTGCTACTCTGGCTGTCCCCACTCTTTCCCCTCACCTCCTGCCCAGCACCTAGGCCCTCGCTGCCCTGGTTCCTGGACAGAACCTCAGAAAGGCCCAGAAAAGGCCAGGCCAGAAAGCAGTGGGGATTTTGCTTTTCTCCAGGAGTTTCCCTTTCATCTGGGGACCTTTCCGAGAATTCTGCTCTGCCCCTGCCCCCCTCCCCCACAGACGTCAGTAGCCCACAGCTTTCCTTCTTGGGGTGGGTTACAGAGGTGGCTGTGAGCCTGGGCGCACCCCCCCCACCCAAGTCCAGCCCCAAGTCCATCCCGCTGTCCTCCAGGTCAGCGCCGTGACCTTGGGCACCCCTCTGCACTCAGCCGGCATCCCCGCCCCTCCTCCCCCGCTGCAGGCCCTAACCCTTTTTCTCTGTCCTCCACGCCTGCCCAGGCCCCAGGTCCCGCAAACCAAAGAAGAAGAACCCCAACAAAGAGGACAAGCGGCCGCGCACGGCCTTCACCGCGGAGCAGCTGCAGAGGCTCAAGGCGGAGTTCCAGACCAACAGGTACCTGACGGAGCAGCGGCGCCAGAGCCTGGCGCAGGAGCTCAGCCTCAACGAGTCGCAGATCAAGATCTGGTTTCAGAACAAGCGCGCCAAGATCAAGAAGGCTGCGGGCAGCAAGAACACGCTGGCGGCGCACCTCATGGCGCAGGGCCTGTACAATCACTCCACCGCCGCCAAGGGGGGCAAGTCGGACAGCGAGTAGGCCAGGCCGCACGCCGCCCGCGCGCGCGCGCGCGCCAACCATGCAATAATTTAAAGTCACAGAAAAAGGGCCAGTGTATAAAGATTATACCAGCATTCCTAGTGAAAAGATCGTGTATTAGCTATGGTTCTGCAATATTCTATGTGTATATAATTTACAGGTGTAAAATCCGAAATATCTGACTATAAAATATTTTTTGATTTTTTTGTGTTTGTGAGATTATGCTAATTTTATGATTTTTTTTTTTTTTTTTGCGAAGGGGGCTGCTTAGGGTTTCTTTTCTTTTCTTTCTTTCTTTTTTAAAAAAAATCCCCTAAGCTCCATTATGGGACATGGGACACTTTTTTTTTTTTCAAAAGAAGAAAAAAATTAAAACAACTTGCTGAAGTCCAAAGATTTTTATTGCTGCATTTCACACAACTGTGAACCGAACCCAATAAATAGCTCCTACTTGGTCTATGAGTTCTGCCACTTTGTTTGTGTGGGCTTGGTGAGGTCAGCAGGAGGGGTGCCCACCCCCAGCTTCCGCCAGGGCAGCACCAGGGCCCTGGCAGGCGAGGGGACTGTCAGGGCCCCCCGGAGGAGTGTGGAGGGCGTGGGGGGGGCTCAGCCATGGAGAGTGGCCATGCCCTGCCGCCCACAGTGGTCCTCGGCCTCACCCCACTCTGCTCCCCGCTCCTCCTGCCTTCTCTCCCTGTCCACCCTCCTCCTCCTCGCCAGGCCCCTGCGTGCTTCTGTCTGCGTCTGTATCTGTGTTGCTGTCCCCTGTCCCTCCGCCGGAAGCCGGCGCCAGCTCTCTGGCCTCTGGGCACCAGGGCTTCCGGGCTGAGGAGCCCACGAGCAGAGGGGTGACCCTTGTGGCTTCGGGTTCAGCTCAGGGCCTCTCCGCGGCTCCTGCAGCCCCGCAGCCCCCGACGCGGGTGGAGGCCCATCACCTTGGGGCAGGCAGAGTCCTGCGGACAGAGTCGATTTTTTCTTCCTTTCCTTCCCTTCCTTTTTTTCTTTCTTTTTTTAAAGTGGCCACTTCTGCTACAGAGAGCATTCCTTCAAGCTACGTACGAGGTGTGTGTGTACATCCCTACGTCCGCCTGTCCACACACTGGCAGGTGCACGGGAGCCCCCAGGGCTGGGGCACCTGGCTACCTGGGCTTCCAACGGCTCTCCGCATCCTCCGGGATCCAGCGGAAGGAAGAGAAATGTGTAAATAATCATTTCTTATCACTTTTTGTCTTTTCTTGTTTTTTTAAAATATACATTTTATTTTTTGAAGGTGTGGTACAGTGTAAATTAAATATATTCAATATATCCCCACCAAGTACGTATATATATATATAAACAAACGCGTTATCTCTCTATATAACCCCACACTGTCTTCTGTCTAGTGTATGGAAAAAAGAATCTTGTCCAAGTGTCTGTCCGTCTGCAACCAGGACAGCCGGGGTGCACCCAGGGCCCAGGCAGGCGTCCCGGCCGGCCCCCCGAGGACTGAGGGTGAACTTCTCTCTTTGCCTTAAACCTCTATTTCACTGCGACAACAGGCTCGCTGCGTACAGACGACCGACAACCTTTGTCGAAAGGGAACTTTGAAAACAAAAAATCGTCCTCTGACATCCTGTGAATAACCATCTGCTGCTTAGGAAACGCAATGAAATGGTTGCCTTTTTAGCAGGAAGCAAAGTCTTTTGGTTTTTCATTTAAGAATTTTTTTTTAGTTTATAAAAATGTGCATTTTACAGTTCCAGTATCAAATATTTATAATCTTACGAGAAATGAATGTTTCTATTTCCAAATGTGGTGAGCAGAATTGTGAACATCCCCTCTGCATCTTTGTGTGTTTAAACTCTTGAAAGTTACATGAAATAAAAAGAAAAACGCTTTATTGTAAAATATCGTTTGCCCCAGGCGAGACGACTGGTTTTTCTGAGTGCGTTTCCGAGTCCAGGGCTTGCCCCCTGGCCTTCTCCCACCGCGCAGGCGCCGCTGGCCTTGGCCTCGTCCCACCGGGGCCCACGGGCCCACCTTTGCAGGTAATTTTCTCTTTAAAATAACTAGGGCACTTTGGCTATTTCCTGTGTGAGCCCAGAACAACCAAAGTCACTTAAGTACACATCTCTTGACCAGAAGAAAGTGTTCAAAAATATGGCGCTATTCCATGGAATAAGGATTTAAAATCTTACAGGAAGCAACAGGTACCCGTGCCACCCCCCCCCCCAGCCGGGGCGAGGGGATTGGCTCACTGGACAGACACTGGAGGACTCTTTTACACGTTGCTGTTGCTTTCACCCCTGGAGGTAAAGGACGAGGACAACATCCCCAGGCACACGGGCGCACGCGGGCAAAGGACCGGCTCTGCGGGGGTGGCTGCTGGGTGCCTGGGTCCGGGAGGCTCCTGGGCTGGCTCCGATCCACCTCCGGGAGGCCGCGCAAGAATGTCCACGCGTGCCCTGCGCCGCCGCCTCATTGCTCTATTGCCAAACTTTCCTGGCTGGAAAAAAAAATTTTTTTTCTTCTTCCGGTAAAAGAAACTCAGAGACTAGTCTGAGGATCATCGTTTGCCACGCATCGGCTTCTGGAGCAGGCGCTGGGCCCCGGGCTGTGCAAAGACGTGTCTGCGCGGAGGCTCCGTAGCCAATCGGGCTGCCATTCTCAGCGGCGTCGCCCCGCCCCCCGCCCCCCCAATTTGCATAGTTCTGAGGGTTCCCAGATTAAAAACAAAAGCCCACCAGCACAACTCCTATTACCCTATGGGAGTCTTTTTTAAATAAAAGGACAATATAACAACATTAAACAATCATTTTGTTTTTAATCTGTTTGCAAATCATAACACTACGAAGGGGCAAGGTACGGTTTTGTAAGGTAATGAGATCCCTGTCCCCAGAGGCGTGCAAGCAGATCCTAGGCCTACAGTGGCATAGGGAGATTTTTCTTTTTCTTTTTTCCTTTTTGTCTCTGGGAGGGGATTGGACTGAATGAGTCTTCAGACCCTTGAAACGCTGAGATTCTGGTTTTACTCCTATGTTTGTTAGATTTCAAAAAACCAACAGTGTACAATCCAAGCTCCTAACTGATGAGAGACCCCGCCTCGCCGGCCAACCTGCCCTCCAGGGCGGCGAGCCTACCAGAGCCTACGAGGAAGGGAGTCGAGGCTGCTTTCTGAAGCCCGGTGGCCCGCCAGGTCCCCCTGGGCCTCTGGGCGCCGGACCTGGACCCGTGGACCGTGGCCTGGAACTGCAGCAGGAGAGTCGGTGACCCCCCCACCCCCCAACGCACCCCGGCCAGACCGTCGCGCCCGCACGAGCCCCGCTTCCTGAACGTTCCTCACAGGGCAGCTCCTCTTCGGAGGAAGGCCTTGCTCTGCGGAGCCGAGCGGCCTCCACTCCCAGCCCGGCTGTGTCCGCCGTCCTCGGAGGCGCCGAGACTGGCGCAGGGCTGGGAGCCCCGGGACAGAGGGGGGCGGCCCCCAGGCCAGCCGGCGCTGGGGCTCCTGCGCGGCCAGGAGGGGTCGGACGGAGCAGGGGCTTCCTCCGGCTGGAGTCAGAGACCGAAGATGCACATCAGGCCGACCAGTGTGGACCGGCCGTGGGCTTTCTTTAGGGACGCCAGTCTGATCCCCAGGAGGGCTTCATTTTTTATTTATTTATTTATTTATTTATTTATTTATTTATTTATTTATTTATTTTTGTTCGTCTGTTTTTCCCTTGAGTGAAAGGGGCCAGTCGATGGAGCTCCCGGCCCGCGGGGCACAGGTGTGCCTGGGCGCACCGAAACCTAGGCACTTTATATGCAAATCCGCCCACGGCCGCCGCGGGCGGGCTGGGAGGGCGCGTGCGCTCGCTCCTGCTGGGCTAAAAGTCGCCCCGCATCCCGCTGGTTTAATCTGCGGCCTTCGCGGTCTCTGCCAGCCCGGGGCTCCCCAAGCGCCCCCCGGAGGGTCCCGGCTCCTCCGAAAACTGCAGGTTGCCTGCGTGCTGGGAGGTTAATAGCGGCTGGCGGCCCAAGGACCATGCCGCCCAAGGCCTCTGGGTACACTGTGTCCTATGACCTACCCCACCCGCACTCAACACCTCCCCCCACCCCGCACACGCGCTGGCAGCCCCCGCACCGGGCCCGCGGCCGGCGACCCTTTTTCTGTGCTTCTCCGACGCAGGCCTTCTCCAGGCCTCCCAGCAGAAGAGGCCCTAAAGGGTGGGGCGGGCGTGGAGAGGGGCGGCCGCAGGCCGGACACCGCGCTGTCTCCCAACCCCGCCGGCACCGCAGGCCGGGCCGCCCCTAGTGCCCGCGCCGCGCGTGCCTCCGCCGCGCGTGCCCCCGCGCACACCATTCATAGTTTTTTTTTATTATTATTATTAATCTCCAATACCCCATTCTCTCTATGCAGCCCGCCCACAGAAAATAAAAGGCCATTCTTGAAATCGCCTGAAATGTAATAATATTCATTAAAGTGGCTCCTAATTACGAGATTTAATCAAGCGTGGTGCGCTGTGCTCCGGCTCTGGCTGGTGAGGCTGACGGTGACGGCGTTGTTATTATTATTGTTGCTACTGGCCACGTGGTCAGCCGCCGGGGTGCCCCGGGGTGAGGGCCACCTCTGCCGCTCAGGCCCAGCCCCCGCAGAGAGATGCGGGGGAGCCCCAAGGTGGGAGGGAGGGCCAAAGGGCTGCAGAGTCTCGGGGGAACAGGTGTGACTCAGGCGCGCTGCCCTTCGCCAATCCAACCAGGCCGTGCAATGTCTGGACAACAATTCCGGGCACAGTTAGGGTCTCCCCAGACCCCTAGGCCCTCCATGTCCCCGAGGGACGCCAGGCCCGGTTTTCTGGGACAGGGGGACCTCGGGTGCAGAGCCAGGGACTCGGCCCACTGGCTTATCCCGCCCTCCTTTCCCTGCTGCGCCCCGCGCTTTGCCCGAGCAGGAACAAAGAGGGGCCGCGATCAGTCCCCACCTCGGCCTGGAAGGCGTCCGGGTAGAGCCCCCGCCCGTCCCTCGCCCCCCGGACCCGAGCAGGAAGAGGAGCCAGGGCCCAGTGGGCTGCGCGGCGGCCCTCCTGCAGCGCCGTCTCCTCCGCGGAGGGGTCTGGTGCGGGAGGGACCCTGACACGCCCAGTGCTCCGTGGGGCGGAGGAGCGTGGGGATCACCGCGAGCGCCGCGCGTCTGGAAGACTCGAGCGACCGCCGCTCGTCCCCATCTGTCGGGCTGAGGGACTTGGCCGCGCGACCGGAGCGCGCAGCTCGCGGAAGGGCGGCCCAACGCCTTTCAGCGGCGCGTTCGGGGTTCTCTGCTCCCGCCAAGTCCTTTGTCTGCAAGGGGACTGTCAGGCTCTGCCGCCGGGGTTTACCCTCCTCCTCCCCCAGCCTCTGCCCCCTCCGCTAACCCCCCTTGCTCTCCTCTTTGGATGGGTAATCACAGGCTCCAGCTGCCGAGGCGCCCAGAAGCAGCCGCCCCGTTTCTGTGTCTGTCGCCCCTCCCGGCAGCAGCCGGGCCGCTTCCCTCCAATTCGCAGGACCCCGGCCCCTGCCCGCCTGCTGGCGGCCAAGCCACGTTGCATCGGAGTTTCCCCTTTGGGCCAAAACTTTGGCCCCGGTTCCTTTTTCGTTTGTTTGTTTGTTTGTTTGCGATAGGTTTACTCTCCCACGCCTCTCAGCAAAATGTGAATCCCGCAAGCTGGCATTTCTTTAAGAGTCAGGCGGTCAGGGGACAGGGCAGAGTAGCCAGCCTCTCCCACCATTCGGCCCCCCGCCAAGGCCAGCAGGTCACCGAGAGCGCAGGTGAGGCGGCGGCAGGCCTGCCCCGCTGCCTCTCAGGCTGCCTGTCCCGTTAGCTCCGAGGCCGTGCGTTCCGCGGGCTGAAACATCCGCAGGAAAACTAGTTAGGTCTCCAGCCCCGGCGTGCACCCTGGCTGCACAGCCCCCCCAAACTCCTGCTTGCCTGGGAGGAGAAGGAAGCCTGCAAAGTAATCACTGGGTCAGCTGCTCTCTGCGGCCCAAAGGTCCTGCTCAGGCACCTGGGCTCCAGAACCGCTCAGGCCTCACGGTTTTCGAGCGAATACTTATAAAACATCCCTTCGCACCAAAGAAAGCGGAAAACACAGATTTCTGTGACCAGGCGCTTGCCCCGCCCCCCAGGGTCCAATCACTCATCTCTGGGGTAGAAAGAACCTCCCCCCGGGGGGCTTCATGCCAAGATTTTGGCCCCAGCGGCCCCAGCGTGGGAGGCAGGCTATGTCCCCTGCACAGGAAGCCCCCTCCACAGCCCACTCTCATTTCAGGGGGTGGGGGTGGGTGGTGCCCACACCTTCCTCGCTTCTTTGCAACTGTTTAAGGAAAGGGGAAAAAGGAGAAGAGCATGAGTAAGTAGGAGAGACGACATCCACGTTGTCTCCAACATCCGAAGAGTGGAACCGCGACAGGCGCTGAGGGGGAAGGGAAGGCCATACTGCAGGTGGAACTTTCTGGCACTTTCCAGAACGTGCCCGCGCCTTTTTCGAGGCGCTGCTAAGTGTACACTTGGTCTCAGGGCTTCAACACACACCCCGCTTCGCATCAGGACCCCTGCTCCTTTCCTAACCCCAAAATGTGCCAGGTGCAGTGGGTCTCAGGTTTCCACAGAGAGGCATTTTTTAAGACTTTATTTATTTGTTTTCTTAGAGGGAGGAGAAGGGGAGGAGAGAAACATCGATGTGAGAGAGAAACGTGAACCGGTTGCCTCGCGCATGCGCCCGGACCAGGGACTGAACCTGTGACCCACGCTTGTGCGCTGGCCGGGAATCGAACCGGCGGCCTTTCGCTTTGCGGAAGACGCCCAACCCACTGAGCCAAAGGGGTCAGGGCGAAAGCATGATAACTTGACACAGCTCCCCATCCTCCGTGCGGGAACGAGTCCCGCGGCCACCGGACACCTGGACAGGGACCGCGGGAAGCCGCGCAGCCCAGGCACACGCGTCCCAGCCCCTGCGCCCCGCATCCCATCACCCCCTGCACCTCTTCCTCCAAAAGTGAGTGGGCGGCCTAGCGGTTCCCACAGCTTATTTCGTCTAAATGGCGGAGGGTGTAGGTAACGCTTTTAAATTAATTGCTGGTCCTAAAGCTAAACGCATAACAGGCTTTGATTACATGCTAACGAGGATGAAACATAATCCTGAATTAATTACGTGGAGATAATTTTATAATTTTATCATTCAATTTAAGAGGCAGTGTGTCGTTAGCCACCCATTTTAACAGAGTGATGATTCAAAATTTAAAAAAAAAAAAAAAAAAAAAAAAGGTCCTAAATGTGAACCTTTAAGAAGACTTGCGGGGGCTGTCTCTTCATTTTCCCCAAAGGGCAAAAGTGGCCGTCACCGCGGGGCACCTACTGTATCTTTACCTGCAGGGGCTCCGCCCCCACCCCCCCAGAGTGGGAAACCCTGGAAAATCTCAGACAAAGGGGGCTGTCGAGGGGCCTGTTTCCCAGGCTGACCTGCTCTCAATGCTGAAGGGGCCCATCTGCATTTCTATTCTGTCCGGCTTGTATGTGGAAGTAACACCCCGCGTCCCCGGAGCCCCGGGGAACGCAGGGGTCTCGGAGACACTCCAGCGGGGTGTGAATGGGGCCTGGCGTGAAGGTCAAAACCCCAGCCACTCCTGCAGGAGGGTCATTTCCTCTCCCAACACCGGGAAGGTGCCCAGCGGGGCAGCCCCCAGGGCCAGGAGGGCCCTTCCTTCCCCAGAATTCCTGATCCATCTCCTGTTCCTCCTCCCCACTCAGCCCTGAAGTCTTCAGAAAGAGGCTCTGATGGCGTTGGAGGCTGGAGGCGAGGTGCCACTCTGAGCCCAACTCAGGCCTAACCCGTGGGCGGGCTGGCCTTCGGGGACAGGTCTGGGGCTCTGGGAAGGGCTGCAGGGCTGGAGTAGCAGGTGTGGGTGCGGAGGAAGGCCTTCTGAGCCTTTGGAGGGGGTCAAAGGTCAGCCAGACACATCCCCTTCCGGCACCGAGAGAGGATCCTGGAATGAATGTGGTGGGGCCCATTGCGCGGTGGGCGCCTCAACGTGGGCGGTGGGCCAGGGACTAAGAAAGGTGGCCTTTACGTAGCCTTGAAGGGGCTCCTGTCCCTGAAAGGAAACCAACCTTCCCATCACAGGATGAACCAGCACTAACCCACTGGAGTCACGGACCAAACAGCCCCAAACCCGGCGCCCGGGCTGGACACACACGTCCACGCCCGTCGGAACGTCCAAGGCCTGGGACTCACGGCCTTAGCGGGGGACTGGGGATGGGCGGGGTGGGGGGGCTCCCTTCCTTCCACAGGGCGTTTCAACCGGCACCTTTTTTTAAAAAATGCTTCCTCGTCAAACTGGAATATGCAATGAGACGCCGGAGCTTTGTGGCGGAAATATAATTAAACTGGTGAACGAGGGAAACGGGGAAGAAAGGGATGACATCAGGCCGATTTCACACTTGGCAGTCGGGGAGCCCAGCCCTGGCCGCTCCGGCCACGCACTGCAGATCAAAGCGCCCGCGACCAGCAAAAAGGCAAAGGGGGCCTTAAGTATGCTAATCCCCGGGACAAATATATTTTAATCTTGTTAGAATACAAGTTAATGCCGCAGCTCAGTGGCTGAACTTGGTCAGAGCGTAGAGATCCGTTTTCATTTCATCCGCGAAGGCGGAAGAGCCGGTTTGTTCACAGGTAGCCAACGTGCATTTGCAGATGGAACCCCTCTTTGGGCCGAGTGTCTCTGTGCCAGGCCCCCGCCCTCCCACCTTCAGCTTTCCATGCTGAGGGGTGGGGGGCAGGGAATTCCGGAGGCTGCTAGGATGCGCTGATCACCACACCATGCATCTCTCCCCGCCTGGTCTTTCTGCGGAGCATCCTCCCGGCTCAGAAAGGAACTCGGCTCATTTGGCGGGGAAGACACAGGGACACTCTGAAATTAATTAAAAGATTCTCCAAAGCAATCTCTTTCCCTTTAGGCCCGAGGTTTGACAACCAAGCCAATTCCTCGCCATCAGCCCCTCTCACTTCAATTTTTGCAATGTCCGTTTTCATTACTATTAATTATTTGCCGAGCTCCAACCGTACACCCTGTGCCAGCCTGGTTAAGCAAGAAGCTCCCGGGTTCTGGCCTCTCGAAGTTTCCATTTCCATTCCATGCGACTCTGTGGGGTGGGCATGGGTGCACATGTGAGACATCAGGTCCATGTAGAAGTGGGGACATCCATCTGCAGAGCACCCCCTCCAAGAGGACCCTGATGGTGAATTACTGTGTATCGCCGCAGCTCTCTCTGTGCATCTGAGTATGTGTGTGCATGTGTGTGCGTGTGTGTGTGTGTGTGTGTGAGAGAGAGAGAGAGAGAGAGAGAGAGAGAGCGTGCATGCTGGAGAGCTTAACTGGAAGGTTACAGAAGGTTAAACTGCCCTGCAGAAGCTGCCTGCTGGATATTGCTGGTGGCAGGCGTCTGAAAAGCAATCTCTTCTCTCTGCTCTGGCGTGTGTTACATGCCGCTGCCTGGGGCGTGAAGCCCGGCTCCCTCACATCCTGCCACTCAGAGGAGGAGCCTTGGGACTTCTGGATCCCCGCTGACCCAGGTCCCCAGGGAAGGCAACAGTGGGGAGGTGACACTGTGGAATGGGGCGGGGCTGGGGGGAGTGGCAGCAGCCCCCACTGCAGGACGTGGAAGGCCTGGCCCAGCCTCCCCCCCCCCCCGCCCTCAGGCTGTCCCAGGTTCCCAGGACTTCAGAATGTCCATTTCTGCCACCATTCTCGGGTCTCTTTCAAGTTATGAAGCTATGAATATGCACTGTAATTTCTCCTCCCCCCATTTTTATATGTTTATTGATTTCAGAGAGGGAGGAATGAGGGTGGGGGGAGGGAGAGAGATTGGTGGGCAAGGCCACGGTCTGCTCTGTCCCCAAGAGAGGGAGAGTCCCACCCGTCTCCCAGTGGGGGGGCGGCGGTGAAAGTCTCCTTGCACCCAACCAGCACAGGAAAGCTAGGCACCTGGCCCGCGGTGTCCCTACGGAGCCATTGTCACTGCCGCCATTCTCGCTGTCTTGCTAGCCCCGTGTGAGTGAGTCTGATTCACACGCATGGCCCCGCAAGGCCTGGAGCTGAGGTGCTCGAACCAGGAGCTAGAACCTTCGCCGGGAGGCTGCAGCACACAGGCATGGCAATCAACCGGGCACACCACTGGGCGCCACACCAGGCACCGCGCTGTCCCAGATCCTGTTGTAGACGGAGGAGGACAGAAGGCAGCTGTCTGACAAAAGAGGGTCCTTGGGCAGGCAGAGGTGTGGCTCATCCCCAGGAGTGGGCTCCCGGGATGGTTGTGGGGTGTCCGCTTTCGAGCACGGATGTGGGCTGGGAAGACGGTGGTGGACACACAGTGCCCCCCAAATATTATGTGGGTGCACATGTCTCTCCCAGCTTCCCTGGTGGTTAGCTCAGGGGCACCAGATCAGCAATGACCCATGGTCTTGGGGCAAAGGGACCCCCTTAGACCCGCAGTCCAAGGCTCATAAGAGCGGCGAGTCTCTTTCCTGCGTCCACAGCTCTAGACGTCTCCATGTGGTGGCCAGAGCAGTGCAGCCCACGCCTGCCTGGATCCCTGAATGGGCCTGTGGAGCAGAGCCGGCCCTCCGGTCATTGAACTCTCCCCCACCGTGGGCCTTGGACCCCCAGCCTTCTTACCAGAGAGGGAGACACGTCTGGAGGGAGTGGGGCAGGGAGGCGGGGCCCCGAGGAGGTGGTGGGTGGGAGGCGGGACCCTCTGCAGGTCACTCTGCACACACGGCCTGCACTTTCTATTCCTTCAGGATCAGGCTCACCAGCGACAGAGCAGAGACAGCTGCTCCTGTCTCTCCCGGGTTCCACAGAGGACATGAAACAATGTATCAAATCCGTGCAAAAAGGCAGTAACAAAGGGACCACCCGTAGTAGCAGAACCCAACGGGGGCTGCAGCAGGGGGGCCTGTGTGAGACGGGGTTCCGTCTCCCTCACAGGGACCTCGGGGTGGGGGAAGCACTGGAGCTCCCCCGCCAGAGCAGGGCCCCCCACGAGACGCTGGGCAGGCGAGTTCCCACGGCCCCTCTTTGGTGCGTCCGCCTTTCAAAGTCCAGCGCACAGCACAGCCTCTTCCGGGTGCGGGAGGGGCGGAGCCTAGAGCCGTGGAGGGGGCGTGTCCGTGCCTGGGGGCGACCTGGGCCACATTGACAGGCTGTGCTGGAACTGGTCGCGGTGCCCAGCGACGGTGGACGGTTATGGCAGCCTCTCGGGTCTCTGTGCCGCCACACCTGGGTCTCGGCTCAGCCCCACGCGGACAGTCCAACAGGGGTCGACCCCCCACGCTCCGTGTGAGCCGTGGGAAGCACATGGTCTGTGTCCCGCCAGTCGAGGCCTCACTAGCCCCTGGGCCGAGGGGAGCTGGGGACGCTGCAGGACGCAGGCCACAGGCCACCCCAGACCAGGGGCTGGAAGCCGGTCTGAAGCTGCTCCACTGGAGGGAAAGAACTGACGGACAGAGGTCCACAGGTGGCCACTGAACCGTGTGCTCCATGACAGAGCGGTGGCCCCTGTTCACAGTTGGGATGGGGAGGGTGGAGGGCTGTGCATGCAGGGACACCCCAGCAGGCCTTGCAGGGACCGGACATGGGGACCGAGGCCAAGTGGACGAGGTGATCCAGCCCAAGGGGAGACAGCATCCCACACCACTGGGGTGCACAGAGGTGTCCCTTGGTGGCCCAACACAGACGGGCCCAGGGGCACATGGGGGAACTAGGCTGTGGGGTAGGGGGTGCAGCCACAGCAGGAGGGGGACCAGAGTGAGAGGGCTTCTGTGGGAGCCGGAGGGGCCTCTGGGTGCCAGCCAGGCTGAGATCCACCTCACTGGGGCCTGGAGGGCTGGGGAAGGGCCCTGCAGGTTGGTCCAGGCAGGACCTGGGGTGGATGGAAGGACACGTCGAGGGGACAGGCAGCCTCAGCCTGACAGTGGGGAGGGGACCAGAGACCCAGACTGAGGGGCCTGACAAGCTGAGGGTCCCCAGCACGGGGCAAAGGGAACCCCAGAAACCCCAGCCCAGTCAAGCCCGTTCCCCAGCTCCTCAGGCTCCCGGTGGGGACAGCGGTGGCAGAGAACTATGATTTTCACTTCAGGAGGGGCAAAGCCCCTTTGCCATGCGGGCTCCTGGCCACCTCCTGGCCACCTCCTGCCTTTGGGCACAGAAGCAATGACAGTCGGCCGACCTGGGAGATTGGGGGGGGGCTCCGTCCTTGGGGGCGGGAGCAGGGTGTGGCTCTGCCCGGGTCCTGCATCTTTCCACGGCTGCCCTCCCGGTCCTGGAAGCCTGACTTGCTCTTTCTCTTGGCCTACCACCTGGGTGGGGTCATCCTGTCCTTCCTAAGTCCACCATCCCTCTAAAAAGTCGGGAGCCCGCCCAGAACTCTGACCTGATTCTCCAGCCCCACCCCCACCCGGCCCCCCTCCTCCCCCGCCCCCTGCCCCCCGGTCTGTCACTGCTCCCACCTGGTGGGTGATGGGTCAGAGGGACCCCTAAGCAGGGACCAGGGAAGGGTTCCTTGGGGAGAATTCTCCCGGGGCTGTGTGTGGCTCACACACCGGGTTCTTTGGCCCAAACACAGTTGCTTTTGGGGTCCAGGGCTGCTGGAGGGGATGCATGGAGCTGGCTGAGCAGGCTCAGACCCCGCTGGCGGTGTCCCCATCACTGAGCCACAGGGAGGCCCACCATCAATCGTCACTCAGCACAATCGTTGGGAAAACGAGAAAATGTGAATTTCTCGGCTGCCGGGAGCCCCCCAGGGGCCGTGTTTGCCCATCACAGAGAACCAGGGACACCCTCGCCCTCCATCTGACAGCCAAACGAAGGCCTCGGGGGAGGGTCGGGGCCTGGGGACAGGCGTCCACAAGGCCCCTCCGCCCAGCGCCTCTGGGAGGCCGCCCAGCAGGAAGGCCGAGGGCAGGACTCTGGGCCTGAATCTCCAGTCGGCCACTGCCCAGTGGGCCAACCTACCCATGCCTCAGTTTCCCCACTGGTGTTTTCTTCACTGAGTGGTGGGATGACTGACTGCCTCCCCAGGCCAGGCACCTGCTCACTCTGGTTTGCCTTCTCTGCTTTGAATCACCTGCTCGGAGCCCGAGGTCAGAGGTCAGAGGTCAGAACCCCACTGAGCTCCCACCTTCCGGCCCTTCTCACCAGGCTGATGATTTCCAGCCTTTTCAGGCAAAAGGGTCTCTCTTTAACACTGTGGCCTGGCGGTAGTGACGGGTCCAGTGCCGTCTGCGAAAACACGGGGGTGCAAAGCGGCTCCAGTCCCACGGGGCCACAGGTGACCCTGCGTTTGTCGGTCACCTGAGCCCCACATGGGTTTGCGGCACAGTTTCCGTGTGTGTGTGTGGGGGTGTGTTTGTGTACACACAGAAGTAAACACTAAAAGATGCACGCACTTACAGATATGGGCAAGTGCACGGACCCACACACATGTCTGTGTAAATATGCACACCCACAAATACCTACATGTGAATACATGCACCCACAAATACCTATGTGTGAACACGTGCACCCACAAATATCTAGGTGTGAAAATGTGCACTTACAAATACCTATGTGTGAATACGCTCACCCACAAACATATACAAACACATATACCCACAAGCACACTTATCAGTACACACACTCGCTGCATATGTGTTAATAATTTTTTCCCACAAATGTGCTGTGTCTGCGTAAACGCTACTAACAGAGGCCCCTGAAAGCCGTGCATTCTGCAGAGTCCACAAGTGTCCTTTTCTTTCTCTCTTTTTTTAAAAATAATTTTATCTATTTATCTTTAGAGGGGAAGGGAAGGAGAGAGGAAGAGAAACACATCAATGTATGGTTGCCTCTTTTGCGTCCATGCTGGGAACTGGCCTGCAACTCAGGCATGTGCCCTGACTGGGAATCAAACCCAGATCCCTTGGTTCACAGGCCCGCACTCAATCCATTGAGCTACACCAGCCAGGGCCACAACTGTCCTTTTCTGACACAACACAGTTGTGCGGGGAATGAGGCCTGGCCCGCAGGCGGCTGTGCCTCTTGGGACCATGGGGAAAGCTCTGCCCTCCACCAGCGCTGTCCAGCAGGGCTCCCGTGAGGACCGAAATGTCCTGTGTAGGCCGGCTCGTGTGGTGGCCAGCGGCCCATGTGGTTTCGGGGCATTTGCAAAGTGGCCGGAATAACTGAGGAGCTGGATTTTCATTTTATTTAATTTTACCTAATCTAACTGAAAATTGGCCACAGGGCTGGTGGCCACTGTGCTGGACAGGGAGACCCTGCCAGCCCTGGGGCCTGGTCGCCACCTGCCCGTGCCTTTCTGTGACTTGCCTCCCTGACCATCTAGACCCTACTCAGCAGCAGGCTGGTGGACAGCATGGAGGAGGCGGCCCCACAAGGGGAGCACTGTCTGTGCTCATGTTCTCTGAGAGAGCTTAGTCCAACGGTCTCTCCTCCATGCTGGGAGCCAGGCAAGGGACTGTCCAGGCAGCCTGACCCT
>PVKU01012811.1:0-32812 GCA_004027475.1 Anoura caudifer | reverse complement strand
TATTTGCTGCATTATAGTCAGTTTTTTAGTACTATATATTTTCAGAATTAAAATAATTTCAAAAGTGTTTCAGATATACAGTTCAAGAAGCGTGCTCATCATGTGGATGATAAGTGTTGCTGACACTGATTATAATCTTGCTTAAATAAGTATGAACTGTTTGACTTTGGTATTTGGACTAGAGGTCAAAACAATCATGCTCTTTCAACTTTTGTGAATATTTAAGTACTTTAAGACTTCTTATATTCCTCACATAGTATACTATTATAATTTTAAAAGTATTTTATGGCACTATGCAGAAAATATAAATCCAATGACCACTATGCTTTAGGAATTCATATTCTAAATCAATATTTTCAGCTTTTGCTATTTAGTTGACAAGCCAAAATTGCTATAATCCTAAAAAGCATTCTTAAGAGGTAATTCATTATAAACATTGTTCCTAATATTTGGTAGCAGTAAACCCCACCTTCTGTTTTACTAAAGTCCTGTGTGTGTGCACACGCACATGTGACTTAACTTTTAAAAAATGACCGTCAGCACTTAGGCTGTGTGAGTTGGAGCAGTTGTATGTCAACGGTGTCTTCCGGTGGCACTCCAGAGCTGTGCGTCTAGCGGGTTTTCTTTTTCTTTCAGGAATTGATGCCAACATAAAGGATAGCTTAGGGAGAACTGTGTTAGATGTTCTGAAAGAACATCCATCTCAGAAATCTCTCCAGATTGCAACACTCCTGCAAGGTAAACGATATTGAACGATGGATGAGTGTGCCTTCGAGTTAAGACTAAGTTAAAACTGTTCTAGTTTTTTTCTTAGGGTTTGAGTTAATGGTTACCTTTGAATGAACTTTTTGCATTTGCTTTCCTGGTAAACTTTTAAACTAAATAAAATGCTTTTTAATGTTTTATTTTGATTTTTCAACCACTCAGTATTTTAAGAAAAGCTAAAATATTTTTTCATGCACTTGATATTAGTCTTTTAAAACTGTAACTACTAAATATGCACTTATGAGCTTGAAGGTAATAAGGCTGCAAAGTGATGATGTTTAAGTATTATCTTACATTTGAATAATCCTTCAAGAGTTTTCAGGGATTTTCTATTGTTTTGTCTTATTTTTACATGTTCCTGAAGCTCTGAGAGTCCAAGTGACTTGCTCCAACTCATGTGTACTATTCTAAGTGGTAGAACTGTTACATAAATGCTGGTTAACAATAATAGTTATGATTATTTCCTTTCTAATCTAGTGGTACAAAATAGTTTAGTCTTGCCAGCTTTTTTTTTTTTCAAATATTTTATTTTTTATTTTTATTTTCTTAGAGAGAAGGGGAGGGAGGGAGAAAGAAAGGAAGAGAAACATCAATTGGTTGCCTCTCACGTACCCACAACCAGAGACCTGGCCTGCAACCCAGGCATGTGCCCTAACTTGGAATCGAACTGGCAACCCTTCCGTTCACAGGCTGGCACCCAATTCACTGAGCCACACCAGGCAGGGCATTGGCCTTCGTCTTTGATAAAAGTCATTTATGTACCTTCAGAGTTAGTTGCAGTCATTGGGTATACTGAAGGCATGACAACCATTTAGGTGCTGCCTTTTCTGTTTGCAGGATTACATACTTTCCTGTTTGATCTAAAACTTTTATGAAAAATCTAGATTTAAATGTTTTTCCCCTTTCTACTTGGTGACTAGGCCTATCGTGTAGCACGTTCCCTTAAAAACCGAGAAATTTACTCTCCCCATTCGGTTTAGCTCAGACACTATGGGTGGTGATTATCCCCTGCAATTGTTACAGATTGGCTGCAAGTGTAATTGAGGAGGGAGGCAGACGGGTTTCACTGGGTATCAGTTGGGAAGCTGAAAACAGATTTGTCCTGCAGGGAGATAAATGAATTAAAACCAAGTGGGCAGGAGATGTGTAGATGTAGGAATCATAAAGGCCGAAGAGGGGTAAGAAGAATAGATCGTTATGCTCTCTTCTCTCAGCGTTTCTGACACCTCTCAGGGAGGTTCAGGCCTCTACACCTTTCTTGTCAGTAAAGGAGTTAATTTTATGTCAAGTGCTTATAGAGACAAATCAAAGAAGAATACAAGAGTGGCTCTTCGTATCAATTCAAATTAAAATCAACTTGATTAAAAGCTAAAGCATAAAAGTAGTACACAGCATTTTCATAAGGCTCTTCCCTCTGAGCACTGTGTATTTCATATTGCATTTTTGCCTCTAACTGGACTTAAAAAAAAAGAAAAAAATGGAGACTTTTGCATAATGTCTTTTGGAAGAAGCAAAATGGATATCATCCACTTAAAAGGGGGCATGACATAATTACAGACACTTTTCATAATATCCTGCATTAGTTCAATGTAGGTAAAAATATTATGGAGGAGCAACTGCCTGTGTACTTTTAAATGATCAAGATTCATTAGGCAGGACAGTTTGTGATAGGGTATATGGGACATCTTCGAATTTTTTAAATCATTGGAAAATTTTAGAATGTGGGCATGTTAATCTATATTCTTTACATTCCGGGATTTGAAGTCACTGGTGCATTTTAAATCTTATGAAAAAGTTTGGTATAGCAATAAAGCCAATTTATAGTAGATAAAATTACTATTTGTGTCCCAAGGAGGAGGGATCCATTTACATAATTACTTCCTGGGTCAAAACTTTTAATGATAGAAGCCCATAGGTTGCCTTCTTTTTCAGAAGAGTCTTTGGAGTAGAATTGCCCTTAGGTAGAAACTGTTTGAGTCCAGTGAGGACACAAGTGGTTGGCAGGACTTCTTAACTGGACTTTAAGAAAAAAGTTCCTTCTGAAAAAAGAAATGCACGTCAAAGATCCCTGTGGGGAGGGGCCTGTTGATTTAACCCTGACACGTACTGCCGAATGCTTGTAGCAGATAGCAGGTATGTTTTGTTTACATCACATGTTTTTCGCCCATATTATTTCCACAAAAAAATGAAATTGAATTAGCTTTCAACATTTAAAAATCTAGTATTTCAGTTAAAACTCCAGAGTTTTGGTTTCTTAATAAATGCAGGCCTTCGCTCCACGCCATTATTGCCTAACACTTGATGGAGTGCCTGCTCTCTGGGTACTTGTGGTCCCTGTGCTCTGTGCTCCGTCCGGCAGCCTTGAGGCTGAATAGTAATGGACATTTATCCCTGCTTTCAGGTGCTGTGTTCTTTATGCTTAAAAGTGAGATGTTGTCTTGTCCCAGGTCTGTTTGGCTCGGCACTTACCAGCTGTAGGAACAGTGTCCAGTGGGACTCCTCCTCCTCTAGCTGCCGTCTCTAAAACTGAGATAGGCACAGTGCCTGGGGCAGAGATTTGGGAGGGTTAAGTGAATTCATTTCTGTTAGATACTTAGAACACACCACTGGACACATAGTAAGCAAAGCTTCCATTTTTAGCTGCTGTTCCTATTTATTATGTCTTCAAAGTTGGAAAAATGAGAGATCGACTGAGTGTGGGACATTGCTTTAAGAATAATGGGGAAGGAACGTTATTTTCGGTGTAAATAAAGTTTATGCAATTATCCTTATCTTACAAGATGACAACACCATTATATCCTAAACTTACTCTACTTCATTCATGGTGTTACCTGACTGGTTGTTGTCCATCTGAATTTGACATTCCTCTTTAGGGATCGAGTCTATGCAAAGCACCTTTCAGAGTTTTAAATCTTCAGGTGGAATATATTTAAGGGACCATGGGTGCTATTGTATTTTTCAACAGGTGAGTTCATTTTCAAGGAAAGATGGCTCAACTTTAGTTTTCAGAAAAGGGGTTCATGAATCCCTTCTAAAATATCTTTTTTTAATTTTAATGAAAAAGCTTTTAATTAATAGCTCATCATGAAGTTCTTTGGGTTTCTTGGTTTTATGAAATTCTTTTCAAAACTTAGGCTATATGTAGGATATGAGGAAATAGATGAAAGAAGATTGCCAGAGGTGAAACAAAGTTCAGTTACATGTTTTGAAATAAATGAATTCAAATAAGTAATTTTAAAAACTTACATACACAGAATATTTAGACGGTGTGGGAAGACCAACTGTCCTTGAAGACCACGTGCCGGAAGATACAACGCAGGAAGCACACCTTTCATCTCCTCTGGAGTCTCCTGTCGAGTCTCCTTCCCTAATTACAAAGAGTGAGTAGCTAACTATGAAACCCTTGAAACGACAGTGGACTTTCTCTACAAATTTTTCCTGTAGGTAAAATTGCGAAGGCCTAAGAAAATTTCAAGTCTAGTAAGTTCTGTCTTATACTCTTCTATTTTATGCGTTTGTACAACCAACAGTCCCTGAGCCCTGCTCTCTGGCAGGCCTGCTCTTGGCCCTGAGATGCAGCAGCGAGCTGCACAGAGAGCAGTCCCTGCAGCCACAAAGGTGCATGCAGTGTCTGTTTCATAGTAGAATTTTTTTTCTAAGATGTGTTTTTAATGCACAAGAAAAATACTGATATCTGGATTGTAACTGCTGGATTTGTTTTCCAGAATAAATTATTGGTTAAAAGTACCATTCTTAGAATGATGAGAAAAATAAATATTTGTATGCAATCTATGAAATATCCTTGTTTGTTTTTTAAAGATTTTTATTTATTTATTTTTAGAGAAAGGACAAGGGAAGGTGAAAGAGAGGGAGAGAAACATCAATGTGTGGTTGCCTCTTGTGCGCCCCCTACTGGGGCCCTGGCCTGCAACCCAGGCATGTGCCTTGACTAGGAATTGAACCAGCAACCCTTTGCTTTGCAGTCCAGTGCTCAATTCACTGAGCCACACCAGCCAGGGCAAATATCCTTGTTTGACAGATGATGCATATTATTTATCTGTTCCTTCTGTGTCTTCCCTTGATATGGCATCATAATTCTAATTTGGCCATTACTTATATAATTATATGTTTAAATACATTCTAGTAGTTTTTTTAATCAAACTTAGGAAGTAGTCGCCTAGTGCCATTTTAAATTTGCTAATGAATTGTTGAATGAATGCTGTCTGCAAAGTGTAATTTTAAAAGATGGTAGTGATAAAAGACTGTGATAGAGTAAATGCTATAATAAATAAAACTTTAGGAACTGTAATTTCAGATGCTTTTATGTACTATGTAGATGTAGACCTTCACTACTTAGTTACATTTTGAAAAAAATAATTACAGGCAAAATTGGAATCTCTCTTTAAGGTACTAAAATTCTTGTACATTATGTCTTTGGCAGAATATTTTCTAAATACTTCGACTTCTATTACCATGCTAGTCAAATTTTTATTATTTAATATTAAGTTTTATCAGTGGCCTGTCTTGAAACTTTGAAAAAATTCCCTGTCTTTTCACAGATGAAACCGTGACTGGAGAATTATCAAAACTCTTGGATGAAATAAAACTCTGTCAAGAAAAGGATTATTCTTTTGAAGATTTGTGCCACACAATATCAGACCACTACTTAGATAATCTGAGCAAGATTTCAGAGGAAGAACTTGGGAAAAATGGAAGCCAGAGTGTAGTAAGTAAGGGGGGAAGAAGACAATTCGTCTGTCTTTGCCAGTTCCGTGTGCACCTAGGGGGCATGGCAGTTGTGTGTGGTCTCACCTTCAGACCCTGCCAGTGTCAAATGTCAAGCTCTCTATTGCTCTTCCCCTGATGTTCACTGGTGTTTTAGTCTCTGTGTGTGTGTAGGGGAAGCGACGCTTTCATAAATCACTCGTGGTTTGTGATGATCTCATGGCTTAGCCTTTTGTAGTTTCATACCTTCTTCGATTATGTTCTTTTAGTTATCCTGGGCATGACGATACTGGTTTTCACAGAAAACCTTGTGTCTTCTTCCCCATTTTGTCTGTGGACTGAGGCTAACCCCTCTTGAAGAAGAAAGACTGAGCTGAGCCGTGTGTGTAGTCACTTCATCCGTCGTTGTAGGAGAGAGATGTGGGAAGTCCAATATCCATACTTTTGTAATCCCAGGAACTTTGCCTGTCACTCCCAAGCTGAGGATGTAAATCATGAGTTAGAGACTCTGGCTTATTTGGATTGTTACATTAACACAATAGCAAGAAAAACTGTCGAGAATCAAGCAATTTAAAATCCAGATTTAGGTACCTATTGTGTGTCTTATAGAAGAAGGTTTATAGGCTGCTCTGGCATTAAAGGAAAGATATTATTATGATACGTTTATACTCATAACTTGATTCGTTTTGGAAATATTTTCTCCTGAAGTCAATAATAATAGAGTGGATTGTGTTAAGAGTATGTCATATTATTTATGAAAACAAAAAATAGCTAAGTACAGTGACTGCTAGGGGAACATTTACTCTGATTCATTACTTGACGTGAGCTGCGACACTTCCCAGGGTCGGGCCGCTCGTCTGAAGTGCCTCGGCCCGTCTTACCACACAGGCCTGTTTTTGTTTTCGTGCTGCGCTGTCTTTTGTAAAACGTCACATTTTTGGCTCCAATAAAAGGTCTTTATGAATAATGATTAATTATACATATGCTGAAGTAAATACTTGTTGGTTTTACCAAAAGAAACTTTTATATTAATGAAATACTTATGGTAGTGACTTCAATGTCAGGAAAAAATTCTCTGTTTAAAAATCTAAATCAGGCATATGCTATCTCCAAATTACAAACCAGTTCCATTTCAATATTTCCGTGAGAGTTGGTTAGAAATTACACTGTATTTATCCTATATAAACAATTCACTGTGTTGGGGTTTTTATATGTGTCACTAAAGATTTTGGTAAATTTGCTCTCTCTTGCCCTTAACTTTTAAACTACAGATTTTCAGCAAGCCCTAATTTTCTAAACCAGTGATTTCTAAACTTTTATTGCTGTATGTACCATAGCAGTAAACAAATTTTGAGCAAACACCCAAGTACATTTATTTATAAATCATACATATCCACTAGTATTCTAAGAATATATGGTGTAAGTGTGAATTGAGTTATATACTACAAAAAATTCAAGTGAGGAGGATAAAAAATAAGTGTAAATAGAAGCTCTAATGTTTTTTCTTTTGCTCATGGGTATGCTCTGCCTCCTGCAGTCTGAGTACTCTGCTTGGAGACCTTGCTTATCCAAGCTTGTAGCTCTCAGGTGGTGAGGGTAGTGGCGTCAGGCATTGCTGGGTGATGCAGTTTGGGGAAATGATGGTCCCCCAATGTTTTGAAAGCTAAAGACTGTATTGTGATAGTAACATGAGGGAAATTAATGCTCATCAATTGAAATTAAGTTCTTCAAATTTGAGTTCACACTTTCACATAAGCAATCACTCCTTGTTCCTGTGACAGACCTTTATATTTTGTTTCTTAAAAATACTGTCATTTTTAAATACTAAAGGTCACATAAGGTAGAAAAGCAGATGGTACAGGTGAGTAAGAGCAAGTAGTTCTTTGTCAGAATAATAGAGTTTATAAGGGGGGAAGATGGGAGGTGAGATTAGAAGGAGAGGTTGGGGCCAGGACATGGGTGATTTTGAATGTCAGGCTGAGAATTTTGGTATTTATTTATTAGGAAACGAGAAAACTCTAAAGGAATTTGGGCCAGTAAGACATCAATGGAAGCAGCCTTTCAGAGGACTAATCTAATAGAACTTGTTATTGATTGTTTAAAAAGTAATCCAATTGTTTTGGCCCTTCTCTGCAGCCTGTATTTTATTTGGGTTCATTCCCTGTTCTGTTGAGTATTTGCTTCCATTTATCAAAAATGCTTTTCCAGAACTTTGTTATGAATTATACTCTCAAATTATGCAAAATTTAATCAGGTGCTTACAGATCACCTAATACAGATAACCACGACCATGCTGTGAACCTCAGGGTTTATAATAGCAATAATGAGAGATGCTTCCCAACTTCAAGGAATTCAAAACACTTTTTCCAAGGAGTCTTTAGTCACACAGTGTGCAGACAATGCTAACATATAAAACAGCAGATGTGGATTATTAGAGCTGTATTTATTAGGTGCTTGCTATTTGCTATTCCAATGTTTTCTATAATTTAAGCTGCTTTAATCCTCCCTGTCATCCTCATGAGTTATAGACCTGGGAAATGACTCAGTTAGTAAGTGGCAGATCAAGAATTCAAGCTTGGAGCCAATGTCTTGAATTCCCTGCTGCATTTCTTATAAGAAACTGTCCTGTGGTCTCCTCCATTTTTTTAAATAAAGGGAGACATTAGTGAAGATTTATTGGCATTCATTAAAGACTTCATGGAGTTAGGGGTAGACTGGGCCCTGTAGGAAGAGGAGATGTGCCTTGTACTTGTATCGGAATGAGTGAATGCGTAGGAGAGGGTTCCAGCCTGCAGAAACACTGTGTGCAAAGCACAGAGGTGTGGCACAGCATCTCACTTAAGGAGAGTGGTTCACCCTGAAAGTGGACGTGAAAAAGTGGTGGGAAACAAGTTTACGTAAGTAATGGTAATGACTAACACTGACAGGGCACTTTATTTCTATTAACTGATTTAGTCCTCACTATAACCCTATGAGGTAGGTTGTATTATTCCTCCTGTTTTACTGGTGAGAACTCAGAGGCACAGAGAACTTTCATGGTTTTCCCAAGTACACACGGCAGATAACCAGAGCGAGGCTTTGAACAGAGACAGTTGAGGGCTGGGTCATACATACCCCCTACCATTCAACACTTTGGTAGGGGCAGATAATTAGATTTGGAAAGCTAGTCAGAAGTTTAATACTGAAGCCGAGGAGAGTAGACCCTTGAGAAGGGGAGTTCTATTATAAAGCGACATTTTTGGGAAGCTGAAAGTGGGAAGTGAATGTGAGATGTTCTGGGGAGAAATATAAATGATGCTTCTGAGCGAGGGTTATATGTTAGACTTACCTGTTGAGGCTTCAGGAAACACTGAGGCCCTCAGATACCTTGTCAGACACACCAGATCAGGGCTGCTTTGGGGGGCTGAAAGTACTGTTCTTCTGAAACCATTATTCTAACATGCCCACTATTGGTCTAGAGGACCACAGATCTGCCAGGACCTTGCTGAGGTACTTCAGGCCTGAGATGCACATCCTGAATCGAGGTTTTGAAAACACTACAAACTTACGGACTTTTAGAGGTAGACTAAATCTTGCAGATCTTCTGGTATCCGGCCTTATTCTGCCACTCCCCAGTGTAAGAGCTCTAAAAAGCTCTTGAAATAGGGGCATCAAACAAGATTCCAGATATAGTTCAGCTATAATCCTAAATTAAAATTATTTCTTTTATGTTGGGATGTTAAATGTGGACAGACATGTTTGTCTGTTTATTATTCACATCACTGGCTGAAGGACAGACATTTAGGTTCAGTTGAAATTTAATTTTAGATGATATGAAACATCTCATTTATTGTAATATGATATTTAGATGATACGAAACATCTCATTTATTGTAATGTGAAAGATAAATCCAAAAGTAATTTAGAAGGAATTAAAATGTAAGGAAATATGTTGTGTGGCATTCATATTATTGATAGATATATTTACCTATTAATGACATAGCTTGAATTTGGGGGTTGTTTGAACTACTGTTAGTTCAGTTTAGCTTTTATTGCCTCTTTCTTCCAATAGAGGGCACTCTAATTCAGTAATTTAAAATACAAAATCAGTCATCTTATGTAAGAACTTTTATTTTGGAATTGGAGGCTTTTGGTTTTATTAAAACATAGAATTAGCCTTCAGGTGGTAGTTTGAACAATTTTACTAATATAAGTGAGTTAAAGATTAAATTCTTAGTGTGATTGAATATATTCAATTGAAGATTTTGCATTTAATATGAAAGCCAGCTCAAGTTAAAATTACATTTTCTCTTGCATAAATTTTAATTCAAAAGTTAGTCTGTTTTAAATGCTTTTATATTATGCATGTGGAGCCATTTTCCAAGTTGAATTAGAATATTATATAATCTGGAATGTAAATTTTGAAGAAATATAAATATCTTCACATTCTTTCCAACCCACAAAATTTAGGTTTTTGGAAGAATATAAAATAATCTGAAAAAATTTATATTCTCTTCACTTATTTTTCCAACTGATATATTCAGTTTCTTTCCTCCATGTGTGTAAACACTGTAAACAACTCTTGAATGTGAATGCACCACGACACAGAGAAATTTGGGGATAACATGAAGATCATTGCAGTAGATTTCAGAGTCTATGGTTCAGCAGTGCATATTTTTAAGAAATAAAATAGAAAAAGTATTATTACCTTATCAGCCTATGTCTCTAAGAAATAAATAGGAAGCTTCAGGGATACGTTTATATATTTTTTCTTCTGAGGAGGAAAAAGCCTGGAAATAAGCAGCATCTAAGGCTAATTATTTGAAACTGGTTGTGCAATTTCAGGTTTTGTGTGATTTTTCTCAGCCAGTAGACTTCTTTTCTGTTATTTCACTTTCTTTTTCAAGGCAAAATTCTAAAGTACATGTAAACCTTCTGAAGTGTGAGATATTTTACTTTAGTATTTCAAGATTTCAAGATTCAACTTCTCTGTTTTTAATACCAAGCTTCTATACACTGCTTGAGAACACTCCTGGTGGGTGGGGGGGGTAAGGAGTCTCTATAGGAAAATATACTTATTTTGGTGCCAGAGTTCAATTCTCAAGGGTCAGGAGAATCAAATTAGGTTGCTTAAAATCCAAACGGTTTTTTGAAATAAAGTTTACCTTCAAACCCATTTAGCACAATTTCTGGACCTTAAGATCAAGAATGTACCAATTTCACAATTGTGAGAAACTTTACTGTCTGTCTCATCCAATTCCCATCAGATTCAGAACACTTTGGGAAATGAATTTTCTGAAACACGAACAGGTTCTTCTTATAGGAGTATAGCTGATTCTTTAGCATATATGAGTTTTGTTTTTTTAACAATAATGGAGCTGAATCTTAAGCAGTGGTAACTATTGTCTTATTGGCAATAGTGTTCAGAGAGTATTCTAACTTCAGCAATTTATTTCTTATATAGTTGAACAAATTTTGGGGAAGTAGTGACTCAGTCCTGCTGTGTTCTAAACCCAGGTTTGGATTGTCCTAATAGATTTTCCAGGATTTAGGAAATCTGTAGATCCTGTTGACCTGTATTGATATTTTAAAACTAATACCCTTAACTACATGTATGTACTATATGTACATGCAAGGAAAAATCCAGAATCCAAATGGGGAAATTCTTGTTCCTTCTTTCTCCTGAGGAAGAACATTTGGTACCTGTAGTGAATCTAAGAGGATCCTTGCGATAAATAGTTGCTAGGAGAGGAGAGTCATTCTTCTGAACTTGCAACACAATTGCTTTTACCTTTCATGACACATTTCTTTGTTCTGCATTATCTGGTAGGCATATACATTTTACTTCTTATAGACTCCTTGATGGCAGAATCTGTATTTGATTGATCTCTGTAAATCACATCCTGCCTAGCACAGTGCCTTGCGTGTAGTGGTCTCTCATGAAAATTCATTGAAGGAATACATGCATAAAAAGACAAACACTGCACATAAGAGTATATGTAAACAATTGCTGTAATTAAACCACTTACAGGGAAACACTTATTTAATTATTTGGAGATGAATCACAGAGTCTAAGATAGGTTTTTCTCATCAAGCATGGAGTGGAGTCTCAACCATCGCTCAGGGAAGCAACTTAGTCTAGCAGTTAAGAGCATGAGATTGGGAGGTACACAGGCATGGGTTTGTGTCCCTGTTCTGCTGCGTACTAGTAGGTGGCCTTTGGAAGTTGCTTGATATTTCCAATAATTATTTTCCTCATTAGTTAAAAAAAGTTTAATATGGCTTTCTGTCCGTCACAGAAAAAGAGCTGTTCTCTTTTGCGTTGCTGATGATAGGCCATCTTGAATTTTTTTGTTTCATAGACTTTGTCCAACTTTGTCCAGACTTTCAGTAATCACTCAGTGTGGCTGTGGAAGGGATTTCTCTAGTGAGATACTAAATCATCTATTCTTGGGTTGGTCTTAGTCAATGTTTTCCTTTGTGAAAGACAGTCATCTACTACGGTCAGATTTCCCAGATGCGAGGGAGGGAGAGCAAACATGGCAAATCATTGAACTTACATGAAAAATTTCTCGATAAACTAAGATTCTTGGTACAAAGAAAAAACACAAAATTCAATGGGAATTATAATAAAATCTTATATTTAGATTCCTAAAAAATTCAATGGTATAAACATAAGACGGGAGAGATTTAACTGGCCGAGTAGTTCACACAGAAAATCTGGGCTATTGCAGTGACCACAACTGCAGTGCCAACCAGCAGTGGGATGTGGCTGCTGAAAAGGAACCAACAGTTGTCAAGCTATGATCTCTGGAAATAATTATAATACTAGAAGCTAGATTTGTATTATACGATGATTTAATTATGTGCTAGACATTGTGGTAAGCATTTCAAAATCCCTATCTCTTGTATTCCTCATGACAGTGCCATGAGGCAGGTTTTAGTACCCTCAGTGTGGAAGTCAAGAGTAAAATTGCTTGCCTGGTGATAGAGAGATACCAAAAGGTAAAGCTGATCTAAACTTAGGTCTGATGTCTCACAAGGTTGTGATCCTAACCATTAGGTCATTCTGTCTGTCATTAAATATCTTCCAGATTAACCCCCTCCTCTTTCCATCATTTCTGACATTTTATAGCTTCAGACTCTCATTACTTCTCACCTGGATTATTGCAAGAGCCTCTTACCCTGTCTACCTGCTTCTAGTCTGTCCTCTTCACCTCCTTCAGTTCATTCTTAACACTGCTGCCCAGTCAGTACGCTCTACGTGTAATTCCACTCATGTCACTCTCCTTCTCAGAACTAGGCTGGTCCTAACTATAAAAATCCAACATTGACTTTCAACACTGCTGTTCAAAGCCTTTCATGTTCTCGTTTCATTGTGTGTTTCCAGCTTCCTTCCATAAATGCCTTAGATAGATATATTTTGGTAAGATGGATCGCTCTCAAGTATGCCTGTTTTTCTTTATCTCTGCCCATGTTTCCAAGATAAGTGGATGTTTGGTCCTATCCACAATGTCAACAGAGACATTTGATCCAAAATGCCTGTGGAGACATTCAGTTCACAGTTAATAAAATCTCACCTCCACGGGATTTGAACCTGCTTAACCCCATACATCATTACCAGCTAGGCAACCAAGGCAAGAAGGGTTTTTACTGCCAACACAGCCACAACACAATTATTGCACCAATAAAACATGATAGTATTTTTAATATATTAATCCTGTAAACCAAAAGTAAAGTAAATGTTATGAACTAGTTGAACCCAGGGACATCTTCTGAGGGTGGAGGTCTTGGATAAGGTTAAATATCAAGGACCTTTCCACATGGATCAGATCTCTTGGTGCACATTTTGGACAGGACCAGATGTCTTGCCATGGTTCACAATGTTTTATTCATATATAATTATTTTCCCTGTTGTCTCCACTGGTGAAAACCATTATTTAAAAGACTTTTTTTTGATTATCCTATTTAGATACAACTGTTGAAATCAGATAGCATCTTAAACTTTAAAAATTATTATATAATTTCATAGTCTGTTCTGTATGTTTTACATATGAATTTTTGTTTTTGGTTTTGCTTAGAAGCCCCTTGGTGACAGGGGATATAGTGGTCTCTCTCTGTGTGTATCCTTAGCATAGTTCCTCGCTCACAAGCTTAATAAACATTTGTTGAATGGATTCCATAGGCCGTGGACATGAAAAAGTCTGGTGACTGAGCTTGGGTGCAAACCTAGGGAGGAGCTCTAAAGTAGAGTCATTCTAATTTCAGAAGAACTTCCTCTGTTGGTTGATATTTCAAATAATGCATGCCTCACCTTTTGTTTTGAAGATGAAATGAAATGTCTGATTAAAATGTATTGTAAACTTCCCCACAACATAAAATTGTCAACATCTTAGGTCAAATTATATCTTTCTTAGGTAGTAGTACATTTCTTTCAGTGATAATCAGGAAATCTTATATTAAAAATACTATGTTTGCCCTGACCAACGTGGCTCAGTTGGTTGGGCATTATTCTGCAAAGTAAAAGATCACCGGTTTGAGTCTAGGTCAGGACACATGGCTAGGTTATGGGCTTGGTCCCCAGTCAGGGCACATATAAGAGGCAAGCAATCGGTGTTTCTCTCCCTCTCTCTCTCCCTTCTCCTCTCTCTTAAAAAAATAAAATATTTAAAAAAATACTATGTTTGTCCTGGCCAGTGTGGCTCAGTTGGTTGGAGCATAGCCCTATAGATCAAAGGGTTGTGGGTTTGATTCCCTGTCAGGGATGGATTTCAAGTTCGGTCCCTGGTCCTGGTGTGTGCGAGAGGCAACTGACCGGTGTTTCTCTCTCACACTGATGTTTCTCTTCTCTCTCTCTCCCTCCCTTCTCCTTTTTCTAAAATCAATAAGCATGTCCTTGCATGAGGATTAAAAAAAATGTTTGATTCCTGATAACACATATAATGGAAATCTACTGTAAGGATATAGGAATATGTTGCATACCCTTAATTTTCAAATTCTTCAACGTTTTATGATAAACATTTAAAATTAATCCATTATTCTTTCTGTACTAGTTGAGTTTTGAAGTAGGTTTCTTCTTTCAGTTAATCATAAAGAAAATAGGCCTAAGCCAACACCCTGTTTTTTTTTCCCTATCGCTAAAGATTGTTGATGATTATGGTGTGTCCCGGTGATGCGCTGTGCTATCGTGTGCACGTTCTTAAACTGCGTTTGACACTAAAATATCTCTCTCGGCACGATGAGCATTCTGTAAGTTATCCAAAGGCAGTAAGCTCCCTTTCTAAAAGTGTTTAAACTTTTACATATTTGAATTTTCTGAAGTTTGTGAAGCTATTGTTTTTATCTACTCTGCAGATATAACATCAGCCAGTTTTTGTTTTGATATTTTCATTCTCTCGGATCTCTGTAATTTCTAACTTGAATTTAATTCCTAACAGGAGAACTCAGAAATCATGATTTCCCTAAGAAGCTATGCTTTACACTCAGGAACTAATTTTAATCTCCTTCTGAAAGTTTAATAATAATTCTGTGTTCTTCTAACCATACTTTTCAGATAATGGTGAAGTTAATTTTTGACAGCTTTCAGCTTCCGGCCACATTTACCTTTTTCATTTGCCACAAAGCACCTAATTTGTAATTCTATTTCAAGGTACACATTTGAGAACTGTTGAATCTCTTTTGGAGTGAAGGCCTTGGACAGCCTGCTATTATAAAAGAGTCCCATTTTGCTTCCTAATGCCAGAGGAAATCAGTCTGGAGCCTGAGCTTAAAGGAGCATGTCAGCGGCAGTAATCACTTATCTCCATGTTCAGGGAAATGTTTTCACCTTGGAGAGCAAATTGATTCTAATGCAACAGTGCACTAGTAACCCAGAAAAAATTACTGACATCCTCATGCTTCTACCATTTTTTATCATGAGATCATTAGGGACATGACTACTGAATATTGGCATTCATTTAGCCTCTTACTGGTGAAGAATTAGGATTCTCTATGACACAATCAAAGCCAATAACACTAGATGGAAAAGGTGCTATGTGACCTGCTTCAGTCTCAGGCTTAGATTTTGAGTTTTCTGGCTTTATTTTCACTTTCCTTTGCCAACATTTTTAAAAAAGATTTTATTTATTTATCTGTAGAGGGAGGGGGAGGGAGGGAGAAAGAGAGGGAGAGAAACATCAATGTGTGATTGCCTCTAGTGAGTCCCCTACCAGGGACCTGGCCCACAAATGAGGCATGTGCCCTGACTGGGAATCGAACCAGTGACGCTTTGGTTCACAAGCTTAATCCACTGTGCCACACCAGCCAGGGCTATTTGCCAGAATTTTTCTTTCAACCATCCATGCTTTTTAACACTCAAATGTTTTAGTTGCTTCCAGTTTCACAATAATTCCATTTAGTTGATGGCTGCCAGTTTGTGCTATCAAATAACTAATAATGGGAAACAAAGTCTTCATTTGGAGAAAGAATGAGGTAGTCAAGAAGATGAATTTGACAGGAAATGAAAAGCTCTGCTATGAAAAATGATAATGAACCAGTGAGAAGTGTGTATCAGTAAAATGTAAATAGCTTGCCCCCATCATAAATGAGACAAACATTGGCATGTTATATTTTTTCCTATAATCATCCATTCTGTGTTGCTGAATAAATCTATTCCAGTCTTGAATAAGATTTTTTTAACCCCATAATCCTACTTTTTCTTAGCCAATAGCCACTTTTCTAAACATTTAAAGTATCTTTAGTGTCATATTATTATCATCCTCACCAATTAACTGAGTCACCCTGCATTAAAGAATTATACTAATTTTTTCAATACCACGTGTCTGTAACTTGGAGTGGCATTATGGTACAGAGAACAGGAGTTTTGAAGTCTAACAGACTTGTTCAGACCCTGGTTCTACTCCTTAGATAAATACTACCCTGATCTTTATATTTCTCTTCTGAGGAATAGTGTCTAAAAAGTCTCACCTTGATCTATTGAACCAGAATAATACACTCCCTAGGTAATGCTTATTTCTACTCAATCGTTTATACTCACTGCAATGGAACATTTAAAAAATGTTGATTTCATAGATGCTCCAATACTCAGACGCAGTTTCTTTTTGCCCACACAGATCTGTGGATCTCAGGTTCCAATGATTTGGCCCTCATTTGCTTTTGCCTTTCTTTTGTGCTCCCATGGATGCAAATTTGATTGGTCATTAAGGCAAAATAACTTATATTTTAGGGATTTTTTTCTATTTCTGTGAAAAATGCCATTGGAATTTTGCTAGGGATTGCATTGAATCTGTAGATGGCTTTGGGTAGTGTGGAACTGTTTCTATTTAGTAGCTATGTGCCTGGGTTAGTTGCTTATTTTCTCTAAAGTTTCCTCTTCTGTAAAATGACATAGTAGTTCCTGCCCTAAAGAGTTGTGAGGACTAATGTGAAGATGTGTAAAAAGTGTTTAGTAGTGTGTTGGACACAGAATGTGCCAGACCAATTTGTTTCTTTCTTCGTAGTCAGTCTTTTTAAATTTTGACCTATACCTGTATCACCCTGCCAGATAAGCCTTCCTGTAATGGGGTTTTCAGTCCATGACATCTATGGTTAAAAAATAGATGGGAACCTTAGTTTGACTACTATACCATGGCCAAGTTTATGTTCTTGCATTTCAAGAATGTCAAGATCTTCCCACTTGGCTCCTGCCCTTCCTTATCTGATGATATTCCCACCTCCTACCAAAATACTCTATTCTTTGTCATTTATCTAAACATATCATGGACATTTCTTCTTTGTGTCTTTGCTTATTCTGTTATCTTTCCTGTTTGTTTAAATGCTGTTCGTTTTACAAGATGTAGTCTAAGAGTTTATCTGTATAGTAACCTCCTCACTTAATCCACCTCAGACCAATTTCTCTTTGAACAGATGGAGAATCTTAGAAGAGAAATGGGAACCATTACTTAGGAAATAGGATGTTAAGTGTAATTATTCTTTACCACAGGGTCTGACTAGGACTTAAATTAAGGCATATTTTACTTATTACATTATTATCATTTCATAACACTGATGTATATATAAATGGTAAGCAATTCACATAGTATTTGGGCTTGCAAATAACAGGTGTTCAATAAATATTTTTTGTATGGATAAGAATTCTTTTCATATCTTTTAGTAACACTGAGTAAGGTTTGAATACAATTATGTGTTCAGAGATTATCAAAATTATAAATCATGAATACAAAGGTATTGGGAAAGGATGCTAAACTAGGAACATATTTACCAATAAATTAGTGTAAATATTCTGAAAAATATAAAATACACATTTTAATATTTCATATTTTTGGAAAGCCTCATCATATAAAAAACTAAGATGATAGCATTTTGTTTTCAAGCAGATCCATTTTTCTGCATTACTTCAGTTCATTCACTAAAAAATAAACATTTATTATGCCTTTACTGTGCACCAGCTACTGCCTTAGGGCAGATAAAAAATGAATAAGGCTTTTGTCTTGTTTTTAGGAGCTTGCAGTTTGGCAGAGAAAACAGACACATCACTAAATGATAGAACTATGGAGTGGTAAATTATTTTACGAAACAATCTAGTTACAGGGGTGTCCAACCTGCGGCCCACAGGCCGCATGCAGCCCAGGATGGCTGTGAATGTGGCCCAACACAAAATCATAAATTTACTTGAAACCTTATGAGATTTTTTTTTGTGATTATGTGTCATGATGTATTTAGTGTGTGGCCCAAGACAGCTCTCTTCTTGCAGTGTGGCCCAGAGACGCCAAAAGGTTGGGCATCCCTGAGAATGATAGAAGAACTATTTATTTTTACAATCACAGAATTCAGTATCTTTCTTGACACATTTCAGCTGTTCAATGAAAGTGTATTGAAAAAAGAAATAGCTGTGTTTTAGCCAGTGAAAGTGAAGAGGTGATTCTGAGCGTGGGGGGATGTTACAGAGTAGACAATGACTGTTTGGTTCTGCAACAGGAGGGCCCATCTTGAACCGACTCCAGTGTGGTTCTGTGTTTTCCTCTCTCGTGACTGTCCCTACCAGCCAGGGCTTCTATGAGTTTTCTGTGCTCCTTTCCACCTGTCTTTGCCTGCCTGAGGTTCTCACCTTCTCCTTCACTCCGCATTAATTTCATTATTTTTACTTCTCAGACATCAAAACTTGACTCTGCTGTGACCTTCTTCCAGTGTCAGCCTGTCCCTGAGCCCTCTCCTGGTCTGGGGCAGGCTCTCCTCCCATGCTTCGCAGTGCTCTGCAATAGTTCTTACTGTGGTTGCAAGTGTAGTGAGTAATTCTACATTTTGTTGGTTTCTTATTTTTGAAATCACTAGGCTATGCATTCCTGGAGGGCATCATATATATGTATATTTCATCTTTATATTAGCAAATTCTAATACAGTACCTGTCACATAAGAGGAGACCAGTATACTTTAATTGAGTCAATGAAGAAAAGAATGAATAAATCCATGGATGGATAGATAGATGGATAAATGTTGGAAAGGTGAGCACCAATGCTGGACTGAATATTGAGGAAAACTTCCTCTACTTCAAAATCTTGTCTAAGTTTTTGTTGTTGTTTGTTTTCATTGCTTTGTTTTGAATGAATGCACACTTATCCTTACGAAATGAGAGCTAGTCTGGTGGGACCATTTTTACTTCTTTTAAAGTTAATCTAAAATTATTTTCTGGTAGTTTTCTCAGAGCATTTTGTTACTTTTCAGATGCTTTAGAGGAATGTGATGAAACTGTTAAGACTGGTTCTTATGTTTTTTAAAGATTTTATTTATTTATTTTTATAGAGAGGGGAAGGGAGGGAGAAAAAGGGACAGAAACATCGATGTATGAGAGATACGTCTATCACCTCTCACATACCCCCAACCGGGGTCCCAGCCTGCAACCCAGGCATGTGCCCTGACCGGGAGTTGAACTGGTGACCTGTTGGTTCACAAGCCACACCAGCGATGGTTGGTTCTTATTTTTATTTTTTGTTTTAGTAGAAGAGGTAACATTACCTGACTTTTTAAAAGAAGATAATTTTCTTGGCTAAAGATTTAATTGCTCACTAAAGCCATTAATAAAGTTAATGATAATTAAATGTTAAAGAAAGTTTAGGATTTGCTGAGATTAAACAAAGAATAAACTTTGAAAAGCAATTTTACCTAAAATGGAGGCTACTTATGAAAATTAAAATATTTCTCAATTAAAGTTAATGTAAGTGTATTGTGTTTTTGAGATATTAAAATTTAAATTAGTAGGGTAACAAAACAAATCATGAATGTTAATGGTCCTATGTTAGTGATATGATAAGCCATATTAGTTAAGCTAGCTGCCTTAGAAAAAATTAAGACAAATCATATGGTAATAGCTACAATATAATGCATGTAAATTTGTCACTCCTTTAAAGTCCACAGTAGGTGTTCCTGATCAGCAGGAGGCTCTCCTCCAAGTGGAAATCCAGGAATCTAGATTCCTTCTATCTAGTGGCTCTGCTGTCTTGAGCGCAGGATCTGTCGTCCAAGATCACCTGGCTCATTTGTAAAAGGGGGCAAAGGGCAAACGTGATGGAGGATACAGGCAGGAGGTGTTAGGGGATGGGCCTGGGAACAGCAAACATCGCTTCTACTTGTATTTCATCGACGAGGACCCAGTCATATAGTCACATGGCTGTTTTAATCTGCACAAGAAGTTAAAAAGCATAGTCTAGTTATGTGCCCAAGAAGTAGAAAAAAACAAGCTGGTAATCGCCTAACTAGACTTGGCTGCGTAATGTCTTTTATAATTTAAATATTTTTTCTCTATATACATACTGATTTTTATAGCTCTCATTCATAGAAACTTTTTCTATAGCTATAGGTAGTTTCACATTTAAGCGTGCATTTATTAATTAAAGTCTTCCCCATTAAAATTGTAGAATATTTTTGTATAAGAAAAATTAGGCCTTTATGCAAGACAAGTTCAAGTTTTAATTTCCTCCTAAAGAATATTATAGCTATCTCTATGCATTGACTTTTTATATGTGTAACAGGTCCTTTACATATTTTAGAGTAATTATTATGAACACTTACAATAATTTTGATGCATTTAGCTATGTATCAAGTTATAAATAAGAGCTTCATTAACAAATTTACAGATTTAAATAAATAAAATCAACAATTTTAATATACTTGAGTGAGAGTCAGTGATCTTGTTTTCCAAAAAATAAATGGAAGTGACTTGTTTCTTTTTGACATTAAGAAATTCTACTATGAAATGGAGTGCTAATGATTTTTTGAGATGTCTGGCAGATAAGCCAGTAATTACTTTTAAATACCATAGCTAAAATTTGGATTGCATATACCTGTGTATGTCCTAGCACACTTGGATATGCTATTTTTGGTCTTTCCTTACATTTGTTTTCACTTGGTTTTTGTTAGAATTGCTCTCATTCTGTATACAGATTTCTTCCCCAAAGTAATATTTTTTGTCTATCTCGATACTAAGATCTTTCAATCCTGAGAGACTATTTCTGCAACACTGGCTTCTGGTAATCACATATGTAGCCTTGGACCTTATTTGGTTTATACCGACTTCCTTAAGGAGAATTAGGTATTGTTGCTTTGAAATGGCCCTGTGATGATACTCCAGATTCTATGGTGAAGCTTGGTCTACTTTCATCAAAGATGTGTGTCAAGCACTTATCACCATTTGACATATTACAGTTGACCCTTACATGATGCAGGTTTCAACCACATGGGTCCATGTTTATAGGGATTTTCTTCAATAAATACTGTACTGTTTTTGATGCGCTGTTGGGAGTCTCTGGATGGATGCGGAGGGCTGACTGTATGCATTGGACTACACCATTTTATATAGGGATCTTGAGCATCTGTGGATTTTGGTATCTGGATCCTGGAAACAATACCCTGTGGACACCGAGGGACAGCTAAAGTTTTGGGGGAATCAAAGTTACACATGGATTTTCAAATGCACAGGAGTTGGTGCCCCTAATTCCTACATAGTTTGTTACTTATTTTGTCTCCTTCCACTAAATGTAAAATCCATAAGGGCAGTCACTCTATCTGTTTAGTTTATTTCTGTATTCTTAATATCTAGAAAATGTCTGGCACATAGCATATACCCAATATATATTTGCTAGATGAATGAACAAGTGAAGACTGGAAAATTAGTGTGATGGGAAATGACATTGATTGGTTTCTAATTATTAATGCTGAAACACTGGAAAAGTATTTCCTTCCATGGGAAATTTAGTACCAGAATCTAAAGAAAAATCACTCATAAGACAATTAGCAAGCCAATTTAAAAAGTATTTTTTAATTATGTTTTTACAAGTTTCAATAATATTTAAAGTAACTAATAGTAAAATATTTGATTTCAAACCCAATTAAAGGAGATAAAGTCAGCAGAGCATTTACTTTAGGCTGCTTTTACTTTCACCTGGTCACAGACATTACCCTCAATCTCCATAGTAGACATTGATACGATTTTGGGGAAAAATCAGGGTTGTAGTTGGTGGCACCCAAATAAAATGAAGTTCTTTAAGGTTAAATGTGGACATTTAACCTTAACCTTAGTACCATAATGCTTTTTCTAACACGATGAGGTAGCCAGTCACAACAATAAGAAATGCTCATCAATCTTTAAGGGCTGTAGAGGAAATAGAATTAAGTCTCTGTCATTAAGAATAGAATGTGAATGCATGGGGGCAAAAGTGCTTTGAATACAGAAGGAAAATAAATGTGCATTTATACATTATTATTCTCTTTACTTTCAGATTCTTGGTGTGCCTGTGTTTTTCTTTTTGATGGATTGTTTAGGAGTGTACATGTTTCTTTGCCAGGGTTGCAAGAAAATGGTTCATTTGTCACGTGTGAAATGAGGGAGACTTGAGATAGCAATGCAATCTTGAAAGACAGAGCTCAGGTAGGCCAAGGGAAATTTTTTCCCATTTAGAAAATTTTATTGTTGTTCAACTACAGTTTTCTACCTTTTCCTCCCACCTCTCCCACCCCCACCCCAGCCATTCCTACCTCCCTCCCCTAATTTAATGCCCCCCTCCCCTTGGTTTTGTCCTTGTGTCCTTTATAGTTGTTGCTGAAAACCCTTCTCAGAAAACTAAAAATGGAATTGCCTTTTGACCCAGCAATTCCACTGCTAGGATTATATCCTAAGGCCAAGGGAACTTTTAAGCAACATTGTATAAGTGAGACTGCATGCTGTGTTGACTGGATTGGATGGTTGATGTATAGGAGGAGAGGGGGAAAAGGGCTGGAGAGACAGGGGTCCAGTGTGAACTTTGAATATTTGGTTAAGTGATGTGAATGATATTTTATAGATGGTAGGGAGCCATTAACTGTTTTTGAACAGGAAGTTAAGTGCGAAGTAGTTTGAACAGATGGAGAGAGAGAGAGTTTGCATGGAAATCAGGCAACAGTTGCATTTTCCTGCGAAGGAGGGACCAGGTGAGAGTGGGAGTGGTTGGGAAAGAAATTTATGAAGCCTGATGTGGATACAGGAGGGTGGGGGAAGAGAGGTTTCAGGGATTAACTCTTTTGCAGCTCAGGAAAAAAAAAGAGAGAGAGAGAGAGAAAGAAAGAAAAAGAAAGAGAGGGAAAGGAGAGGGGAGAGGAGGGAAGGAGAGGAATAAGGAGGCCAGAGAGGAAACTGGCTTTGTTGCAAAAGATCGAGTCCATTCATTTACTGATGGGCACCCATCAGTAAATGAATGGATCAAGAAACTATGGTACATTTATACAATGGAATTCTATGCAGCAGAAAGAAAGAAGGAGCTCCTACCCTTCCACAGCATGGATGGAACTGGAGAGCATTATGCTAAGTGAAATAAGCCAGGCAGTGAAAGACAAATACCATATGATCTCACCTTTAACAGGAACCTAATCAACAAAATAAACAAACAAGCAAAATATAACTAAAGACATTGAAATCGAGAACAGGCTGACAGTTACCAGAGGGGAGGGGGAGGGAAGATCAGGGGAAAAGGGGAAGGGTTTAAAGCAACAAGTATAAAAGACACATGGACAAAAAACGAGGGGGATGGAAATGTGAGGGAGGTGGGGAAGGCTGGGGTGGTAGGCTGGGATGGGAGTAAAAGAAAACTGTACGAGAACAACAATTAAAATAAAATAAAATAAAGACTGAGTCCAATTTCAAACACGTGAACCCTGAGGTCACTGCGGCATTCCAAGGTGACACCCGGTGCAGGTAGAATTTCCAGAAGGAAGCTTGGTAAAGAAAATTGACTTTGGAATTAAAAACACAAGAGTAAAAGCTTGAGATGTTGGAGGAAGAAGAGAAGGGAGTTGAGACGTGAACCTTTTAAGAGTCCCACCACTAGGGAATATGAGGAATACGGTGAATATGGAACATATATGGAAGAGATTAAAACTGATTACGTAGCATGACTCCCTGAGATGTCATGTTCCAGGTCCATGACATTGAATTTAGGAATTTACTTGGCCTAGGCTTTACTAAACTATCGAGTCTGAAGATAAGGACTAAGGATTTTTAAAAAATGCTGTATTGTATCATATATAGTACTGTTGCAGTCATGTTAAATGTTACACGATTTGGAGACTGAAGAGATAGATCTGTCTCAGACTGTGGCTGGAACGCTGCTGCTTCCTCAGGGTTTCAATGGATGTGACTGTCTCTAATAAAGTCATCCATAACTGTGCGTCTCTTCCTGAGAATCTCGGGGCCTAGCGTTCATTCCTATTTCTGTCTTGGATAATGTTGCTGACTGCCACATTTTTGCTGCAGTGATACCTTCCGTAATACTTATATTTAATTTAACAAGCAGTGTCTACACCTGGGGTTTCTGTCAGTCTGACTTTAACTAATGCTATTTGTGACTGATACAGACAAAGAAGTAAAGATGTAGGGGAAAATACAGGACGGTATAATATGACAGGGACCAAATAGGAACATTTGAGGGGAAATGACCCACTGATGAGGCCAAAAGCAATGAAAACTAAAAGTTCTTCAAAGGCAATGTTGGGTGACATCAGGAAAGGAAATTTTAGTTTTGATTTTTGGGTATTAGATGGGTAGTGACTAGAGATAATATTAATTACACTGAATTATTTATTTAGTTATATGATTATCATTATTTGATGTTAGCTCAATAAAGCTATCTGCTGACTATGGAAGTAATTTATTCAGAAACCTTAGGTATATAGAAATTATTCATTGATATCATGATTTTATAAAATAAACCTAGAGTCTCATAGCTCTGGTTTATATCCTAAAACTAGTTTTGCCACTCACCAGCTATGTCACCTCCTAGAAAATTACTTCTATTTCTGAGTCTTTTTGTCATTACTGGTAGAATGGAAATAATCATGCTTGTTTAAAAGTGGACTTTTCCAACTTTATATTCCATGTGAACTTCTATTATGCTTCTCTGTGGTTTCTTGAACACCATTAAGTATTTAGGAAATTCAAAAATAGGAATTGATGTATTTTCGATCAGTAGTTAATATTATATATCATGAAGTTAATTTAAGTATAATTATGAGTATTAAAGGTGAATTTATATTTTTGATATGACAAATGATACATGCATTTACTTTAAATTAGATTTTTGAAGGCTAAAATGACAGGTCATATTTATTATTAAAATGTAAATTCTAATTTTGTTTTTACTTATAGCATCAAAATACTTTTGCAATCTGATGCTTACATCTTATGCATACCAAATGAACAGTTAAAAAATTATTTTAGTGTGTTTTCCTATGTGACAAGACAGAAAATTGAGACTGCTATTTTGTACTTGTCTGCAAATTGCAAGCATGGAGAAACTATTCTCATTAAGTGAAAAGCCACGTGGATGGAATCCCCACCATATATTTCTTTTTAAAATATTTTTTCAAGTATTTAGAGATACCTTTTATATACTGTTAATGACTTCTGAGCAGAACAGTGTAACCTAAATTATGGTGAAGTTGAGCTTATGACAAATTTGTATGATGTTTATTGTTATTTACTTATTTATTTGTTTTTCATTTTTTATTGAGTTTATTGGGATGACATTGATTCAAAAAACATACAGGTTTCAAGTGTACAACTCATAAAACATCATTAGAAGGTGAATAGATTGAACAAACAAAAACAGTATTTATTGTTTTTATGCTTCTCTTTGTTATATTTCAATATCAATGTTGCATAAGCTTTTATCTTTAATAATTGGTTCTTTATGGTATAAGTTAGCTAATAACACTTATTTTAGACACATTTAGAAACTACCTATGGGTGAAAAGTTCCACAGTGGGTAGCAGGGTTCTAGTGAGAAATGAATCAATAGAGTGGCAGAGTCACGAGTTCACTTGTCAGATCTCAACAACATAGTGCATGCTCCTTCGATATACCCTGTGTGATCTTTAAACTTGCACTTTAAAGTGGAAAATTACTCATATAATTGTTTTGTTAATTGATTATTATGCAAATAAAAACCAAAACAGACATATTCATTTTTAAGTATATTTTATTGATTATGCTATTACAGTTGTCCCATTTTTCCCCCATCACCCCTCTGCCTGGTTCCTCCCTTCCTTCCAACAATCTCCCCCTTAGTTCATGTCCATGGGTCATGCATGTTAAGTTCTCCAGCTTCTCCATTTCCTACACTGTTCTATTCTATCCCTCTGTCTATTCTGTACCTACCCAATTATGCTTCTGAATCCCTATACCTTTTCTCCCATTCTCCCTCTTCTCCCTCCCAGCTGATAACCCTCCATGTGATCTCCATATCTATGATTCTATTCCTGTTCTATTGTTTGCTTAGTTTTTTTTGTTGTTTTTTTAGATTCAGTTGTTGATAGTTGTGAGTTTGTTGCCATTTTAATGTTCATAGTTTTGATATTCTTCTTTTTCCTAAATAAGTTCCTTTAATGTTTCATATAATAATAGCTTGGTGATGATGAACTCCTTTAACTTTGCCTTGTCTGGGAAGCTCTTTATCTACCCTTCAGTTCTAAATGATAGTTTTGCTGGATAGAGTAATTTTGGATGTAGGTCCCTGCTTCTCATCACTTGGAATACTTCTTGCCAGTCCCTTCTTGCCTGAAAAGTTTCTTTTGAGAAATCAGCTGATAGTCTTACAGGAACTCCTTTGTAGGAATTCTCTGCTTTTCTCTTGCTGCTTTTAAGATTCTCTCTTTGTCTTTAATCTTTGGCATTTTAATTATGATGTGTCTTGGCGTGGACCTCTTTGGGTTCAACTTGTTTGGGACTCTCTGTACTTCCTGGACTTGTATGAAAACAGACATATTCATTTTAACATGACCCCCTTTGAACTCCTTTGGGCATCTGTGGGATTAACAAATTTATATTATTGGACTGTTACAGATTATCACGATGCTGACATATGCTAAGTGTGCTAATTGTTAATTATTATTCCTTAATAAATATTAATAGCTGAATCTCACTGTATTCCATTATAATTATTTATTGTGTCAACTACACATAAGACATATATAGCTTCTCCATGTAAAGGCTTCTCTGTGTAACTCTATGTACTGACTAATATTGAGTACTACACCAGAGATTTCTGGTCGAAAATGGTGGATTGAGTATAGATGTTTATGTATATTAACACATTAACCTTCACATCATCTATATGAGAGAAGTACTACAGTTATTCCCATCTTGTAGGAGAAAATTGGAGTGCAGAGAAGTTACGTAATTTGCCAAAGTCATAGAGCTGGCAAATTGAAGAGCTGAGATGCAAACTCTGGCTCTAGCTCTTGATTATGCTAAATCACTTTTCATGTCCTTAAGGCCCTTTATAGGCTTGAAGTTCTAAAAATATATAATGTTAATATTGTTGCTGTTTGTTTATTACATGTCTTTATTACACTATAAGTAACATTATATTATACTTTAGTTATAAATGGAGAAAATGGTCTTGTTTCTTTAAGACATATCATGGACATGATTCTTTTTACCAAATTTATGGTATGATCACTTATCTTAGTTTTGAGTAATTTTCCTTATGATTCTAAAAGTAAAGTGCATATATTGAGGAATTGAATGAAGTTTTACTCTTTTTCCTGTAGGAAATCCCAAGTTCATCAACAACGAGTTATCAGACAAAAGTGTTACGATGGGTGGCAATAGAGGGTGCCATGTTGAGGACTCTTTCACAAGATTAAAAGAAAATTAGGAAACAAAGAAAACTTCAGAAATTCCATCACTCTGACACAGCTGTTTGTGTGTGTGTGTTATATTCTAAGCCCTCTGTCTCCATGCATTTGCACTCATACACAATTGCAGTGACCATTTATGTAATTTTTTATTGTTCTTTTTGTCTATTTAATTAAAGATTAGAAGTTAGTAATACTTTAAAGTTAAAAAAATGTTTAAAGTGTTTGAAAATCCTAACTTTCTGCAAAGACCCCCTTAATAAATGGCTGTGTGTTTTCTTTAGAAGAGCTTTTTGGGTTCTTAAAGAAGCTTTTTAAGCACCTTCTTAACTTATTGTTTTATTTATAGTATTTTTCCATTTGGGATTTCTAATCCTTCAAGGACAGAGCATCTACTTGGAATATGAAGCAGTTCTGTAGCTTTAATTATAGTACTGAAAACGGAGGAACTGAGCACAGTGAAAAGGGAGTGCCTGCAGCTGTAGTGCTGTATTTACTGATTTCAGGTTGCCTTCAGGAGTCAATCAGAATGCAGAGGGAGAGGGGAACAAAGGGGTTTACAGACAACAGTGTGAAGAATGCAGCGAGTTTGCATTGTGTTGTTGTGGCTTGGGGTCACAGCTGTTAGTGAAATTTTTACTTTAAGCTGACTAAGTCCAGGAAATTTGTGCCTTATATCAAATTCTGTACTATGTGGTGTATGCTGAGAAATCTTACGCTGAGGATATCATATGATTGACTCTCAAAGTGGAGAAACTAGTCTATTTATGTGAATTTTTGGAAGTAAAAATCCATTTAAAACTTACCCCCACCTGCTTTCACTTTTGTCACTTCCACTGTCTTATTTTATTTTTTCCAGATGTTTTAATATTTTTCCAGTGTCACCATTTTTCTCATTAGGATTGTTAATGACATACCTTTCAGAATGAACATAATTAAAGCTAGGGAAGTTATCAAGACGCAGGAAGTGTTTCTAAAACGCATTACTTAAAGATGCATTGGTGGGCATAGTTCTCTCTGAGACATACTTTGCTGTGGAGAACTTCAGTTGAAATTAACACTGCTTTGTGCCTGCCTCAACAGTACATAGATTAACATTGGAATAATACAGAGTGGATTTCTACAGGGTAGAAAATTGCAGGCAAAGTTACAAAAAACTTTAAAATTATTCAGCACAAATGTACTGCTACATCCACACACAGATCCTCATTCCATGGGAATAAGATTTACTTAATTAATCCTCTTTTCCTCTTCATGTCATAAAAGGTTAAAGTTGTATTTTGAATTGTATTCTGAAGGAAAACATCACTTGTCTTTCCAAAAACAGTGATTTTAGAAATAGACCTATAAAAATCTATTCATACCCTGACTTATGTGGCTCAGTGTGTTGGGCATCATCCCACCAACCAAAAAGTTGCTGGTTCTATTCCTGGTTGGAGCACATGCCAGGGTTGCAGGCCAGGTCCCCAGGTGGAGATGTGTGAGAAACAACTGATTGATGATTCTCTCCCTCTCTTTCTCTCTCCCTTCTCTTCTCTCTAAAAATAATTAAATAAAGTTTTAAAATATATATATATTCATAATGAAGGTGAATATTATACTTAGAAATCACTTTATAAAGAATGAGTGACTATAGTAAGTTATGTAATATCTAATCACTGGAGTATATACCTGAAACTAATATAATAATGTATCTCAACTGTAATTGAAAATAAAAAAAATGACAAATGAAGTGAAACAAAAAGAAATTAATGACTAGATTACTGGTAAATTGCATATATGTTATAGTTAATGAAATGTACCCATAGAGCCTAAGAGGTGTCCTGTTGCTGTAGGCTTACAGTAACAAGACCTTTGTAGAGAGACTTTGATAATCATCACTTATTATAATTAAGTACCTGCTTAGAAAAGGTTGTTTAAATCAGATACTATCTGAACAATTAAGGCAGAGTTTCTACCAGCAAGGCTATAAATGAAGGGAAGCACTTACAGGAAGCTGATATGGTATCATGAGGTCAAAGATTTGTTATCAAGGCTTGGCCAATTTAGATGGAGTAAGACACTGATAGCTATTGCCTGGAAAAGTTCAAGGATGTGAAGATATGCCTGAAAATAGCTTCTAATGTCTGTAATTGAAAAAAGAAAAAGCAGTTCGAGAATAACTTAAACACTGGTGTGCATTTTAATGTATATTTTTCAGGTTTTTTTTTTTTTACCAATTTAGTAAATAGCAAAATACTTAGATTTTTTTATTATACAGTCTCTATACCACAGACCTTGTTATATTGCTCCCTCTGTCAAATGACAAAATCTCATTTTTAATGCACTCAGCTTGTTTTGACATTTTTCTCTCCTACACCAGCATGCAAATCCATGATTTATCTTCTAAATGATCGAATCTATAATAAAACACACATAAATTCTCATCACAACTTGTAGAGCCTTGGGCTTCTGACATTTAAAAATCAATTTTTAGATTTGCTCAAGTATCTATTTAGAAAATATACACTTTGCTCAATATTTAAAACTTGAACTTGATCAATTACTTTCTTCAACTAGAAAAATATAGCGAAGAAATAGGTTCAAAGTAAATTGATAGGCTTCAAGAAAATCTTTTTCTACTTGCCATATAATTTCTGGCCTCTCTAATTTTGAGATAAAAACTTCATAAATTCACCATTTTTGTGACTTTATTGCCTTATTAAAAGTAAACATTTTTCTCTGCAAAGATGTCAATACATGTTAGACACTTTGGAAATGCAAAGATATGTAAGATACAGCCTCTGGCTCAAAGAAACTTGAATTCTCAGTACAAATAATGACACATATCCAAATAAATATTTGTGGCCGTGTTTGTTAGTTCAAAGACTCTGTTTCCAAGTAGCTGTAGTCTTTTGGGGATTACTCGGTTATAATAGAAACTGGGATAGTTAATGGTTCATTGAGTATTTCTGTAAATATTTATGTAAAAAGCAACAACCCCTTTCAATAGCGGCTGCCTCTGACAAAGGGGACATGTTTCATTACATGCATTTTTAAAAAATCACATTCATATATTACCTCTTAAAAGAAAAAAATTATCTTAAGTAAAGAGAAGAAATTGTATTCACGCAGCCTTCATTGCCACTTGAATCAGCGTGGTAGAAAGATTGTGCTTGGCCTCTCACTTTTCACAGTATCACCTCGAGCTTTCGCTTTCGTGCCACCCGTAGCTAGCTGTGCCCAGCCTCCATAGTTACAGCTCCAACTAGATGCTACAGTATGCTCGCAAAGCCTGTGTGTCCCGCTCACGGTTAGATGTTCTATAATATTTTCATGATGTCATCTAAACTTCAAGGACAATTTAGATACTCTATTTGTTATCTTTAGTTTCTGATTTTCCTCCTTTCTCTCGGTATATGTATCTGTATTGAGATTGAGGTTTTAGAGTTAATACATCACCCTTGAGACACTCTTTTCATCTACTTGGAACAAATTCTTACCCCTAGAAAAATAAATCCATGAAATTGTGTATCGGAGGAAAGAACTTGAACTGGGTCTTGAATAATGGCCATAAAGAACTGGAGAATATTAGCGGGGAGATAGTCCACTTGGAGGGAATAAACAAAGAAAAAGAACATGTTGTATCTGGATAACGATGAGTGGTTTTTCTGGAACAGAGAATGTAAATGTAGGGATGTGTGGGCATTAATCTCTCCAGTTGTTATCTAATTGTACTAATATTTGCTGTTGTTTCATTTTTTAAATTTTTAAAATTGTTGACACTGTTAATGATCTCCCCATTTTCTCCCCCTTTTCGCACCTCTACTGGAAGGCATTTCCTCTGGAGATATTTTGCTCCATTCTTATATCTAATATCAGACTTCCTTCTCTCCTTTATCAAACTATGTACTTTTTGTTGAATTATCCTTTAAACTTAGATGGTTTACCTTGGTGATTTCTCTTCTGCTGTGGCTTGGATGACTACTTATATATCAAATATCCCAGTTGTACGTCATCAGCCACAGCCTTCTCATTCACACTTCCAAGTTCATGCTGGACCTGCTGACCTGGATGCTTTCCAAGGCATCCAGCATTTCTGAAACGCAGCTCAACCTGTCCTGCTTTTCTTCGCTTAATTCTAATTCAGGCAAGGTTTTGTCCAAGCTGGAACTCTGACAATAATTCTCTAGTTTCTCTTTTCCCATGTGCAGTCATCTTGCTAAGTCTTACTGAGTTTAAAACTGTGTTGTACTTCACATATTTAGTTTAGTTTGGAAAAAGGCTACTTCTCATTTTTCCCTGTGATTTCTGTGTGATAATCATCTTTTTTGTCACAATTCAGTGTTTTTGGTTCCCAATTGTTATTGCTTGTCTTTGCTTCACAAAACAGTTTTCTCTTCAGTGAGGCTGAGAGCACATTATTTTATGTATTCAAATGTTTTTTCCTATTTCTTAAATGACCTTGATTTTGGGGGGCAATATTGATCTCACTTGCACACTGACTCTCTTCTTGTGAGTTATAGTATGCTCTCATGTTGGCCCGTGATCTGCTTGTCTGACATGCCTTTTAATCTGGTGTTTTATGTGCAAGTCAGGAGCAGTGCTGCTGCTGGACCTGGTTCCTGAAATATTCCATAAAGCCTCTGCATTATAGTGTTTATTGTCACAATAAGAGCCAATAGTTACTGATAATATTCTTCATTTTATTGGAGAATATTTATCATAATCTTCTTTAGTCACACTTAAGTTGTAGGAGACAGAAAACAAAGAAAATAAAAATGCGAAAATAGTATAACAGAAGATGATAAGTGCTGTGGGAAACATAAAGCAGGGAAGGGCTGAAGGAGGTGGAATGAGGGCTTGAAGCTGACCCTGCCTGCTCAGGGACGGGTGTCACTGAGAGAGTGATGTTCATCACAGACCTAAAGGAGGTGGAGAAGTGAGCTGTCCAATTCCTGAGGGATGAGTTGGAGGTGAAAGACTAAAGAGGCTGATGCAGACTGTGTTGTCCAGGAGTTTGATAGTGAAAGCAAGGGGAAATAGGAGTGGGTAGTTTGTCGGGGAATGGAGTTGGTGAGGAGGCTGGTTTAAGATATGGGAGAAATGAGTGTGTAGGTTTCCCAGTGGAAAGACAAACAGAAACATGTTAAGTAGACACAGCAAGTTAGAGACAGGGAGACAGAGAATCAAGAATATGGGTGTGG
>PVKU01012810.1:0-32794 GCA_004027475.1 Anoura caudifer | reverse complement strand
GAGAGAGAGAGAGAGAGAGAGAGAGAGAGAGAGAGAGAGAGAGAGATATCTGTTGTTCCATTTATTGATACATTCATTAGTTGACTCCTGTATATGCCCTGACCGGGGATAGAACCTGCAACCTTGGTGTATTGGAGGTTGCTCTAACCAACTGAGCTACCCAGTTAGGGCCATAAGTATGTTTTTTTAATGTAATATGTTTTCACTATTGTTATTTTAAATGAATTAACAAATTAATATTTAAAATTTTAACACTTAACTTCTATTATGGCAGGTATTGATAGATGTAATCCAAATAAACAAAAGGTCCTTAAGATGTTTAATTTTAAAAAGTTTTTACTTAAAAATGAACAGAATAAAACTGACTTTGTTGGCACACAGTTTGATGGATTTTAACACTTGTATGGTTCATGCAGTCTTCATCACAACCAGAATGAAAAAAATAGTGATATCACCCCCAAACTCCCCTTTGCTATGCATTTGTTATACCTCCCCTGCTCTCCACCCCTGCAGACTCTCACAACCACTGATCCATTCTCCATCGCTATGATTACATCTCTTTGAGAATGCCATATAAATGGAATCATACAATATGTAACCTTTTGAGACTTGCTTTTTTCCCTTTAGCATAATACCTTTGAGATTCATTCAAGTTGTTGAGTGAATCAATAATTCATTCCTCTTTATTGTCAAGGAGTACTACAGTTTGTTTATCCATTTACTCGCTGAAGAACATTTGGGTTATTTCCACTTTAGGGCTGTTACAAATAATGCTGCTATGAATATTCGTGTATAGATTTTATGTGAACATTTCTGTAAATACCCAGAAATGGGATTGCCGGATCACATGGTAAGTGTGTGTTTAACTTTATAAGAAACTCCAAAATGTTTTCCAAACTATCTGTAACATTTTTCATTCTGAAGAACAATGTAGGAGTTCCAGTTGCTCTACAGCCTTGATAGTAACTGGTATTGTCAGTTTTTGTATTTTGGTCATTCTAATAGGTGTGTAGTGGTATTTCATCATGGTTTCAATATGTATTTTCCTAGTAGTCAATGGTGTTGAAACTCTTTTCGTGTGCTTATTTTCATCCATATAACCTGTTTGTTATGTCATTGTTCAAGTCTTTTGGTCATTTTTAAATGGAGTTCTTATTTTCTTATTTTTCATTCATGAGAATTTATATATGCTGTATCCAAGTCCTTTGTTAGATGTGAGAATTGCAAATATTTTCTTCTGGTCTGTAGTCCTTCCTATTGTTCTCTTATTAGCATCTTTCACAGAACAAAATGTTTTGATTTTGATTGAGTGCAATTTATCATTTATTTTTATGGATCATGCTTTTGGTGCCATGTGAAAAACACTCTTTAGCTAATCCCAAGTCATTTCTCCCATGTTTTCTGTTAAAAGTTTCATAGTTTTATGTTTTACATTTAGATGTAGTTTTTTAAAAAATATATTTTATTGATTACGCTATTACAGTTGTCCCAGTTTCCCCCATTATCCCCCTCCACCCTGCACACCCCCCCACCCACATTCCCTCCCTTTAGTTCATGTCCATGTGTCATAAGTTCTTTAGCTTCTACTTTTCCCACACTATTCTTGCCCTCCCCCTGTCTATTTTCTATCTACCATCTATGCTGCTTGTTCTCTGGACCTTGTCCCCCTCTCTCCTCCTCCCATTCCCCTGTTGCTAACCCTCCATGTGATCTCCATTGCTGTGTTTCTGCTCCTGTTGTAGTGGTTTGCTTAATTGGCTTTTGTTTTAGGTCTGGTTGTTAATACCTGTGAGTTTGCTGTATTTTAACTGTTCATATTTTTTATCTTCTTTTTCTTAGATAAGTCCCTTTAACATTTCATATAATAAGGGCTTGGTGATGATGAACTCCTTTAGCATGACCTTATCTGAGAAGCACTTTATCTTCCCTTCCATTCTAAATGATAGCTTTGCTGGATAGAGCAATCTTGGATGTAGGCCCTTGCCTTTATGACTTGGAATACGTCTTTCCAGCCCCTTCTTGCCTGGAAGGTCTCTTGAGAAATCAGCTGACAGTCTGATGGGAACTCTTTTGTAGGTGACTGTCCCTTTCTCCCTTGCTGCTTCTAGAATTCTCTCCTTCATTTTAATCTTGGGTAATGTCATTATGATGTGCCTTGGTGTGTTCCTCCTGGGGTCCACCTTCTTTGGGACTCTCTGAGCTTCCTGGACTGCCTGGAAGTCTATTTCCTTTGCCAGATTGGGGAAGTTCTCCTTTATTATTTGTTCAAATAACTTTTCCACTTGTTGCTCTTCCTCTTCCCCTCCTGGTACCCCTATTATTCAGATGTTGGGGTGTTTAAAGATGTCCTGGAGGTTCCTATGCTTCTCCTCATTTTTTTTTGAATTCTTGTTTCTTCATTCTTTTCTGTTTGTTTGGTTGTTTCTTTCTTCCTTCTGGTCCACTCCATTGATTTGAGTCCCAGGTTTCCTCCCATCACTATTGGTTCTCTGTGCATTTTCCTTCATTTCACTGATTGTAGCCTTCATGTGTTCATATAATTTGTGAGCAAATCAGCCAATTCTGTGAGCATCCTGATCAGCAGTGGTTTGAACTGTGCATCTGATAGGTTGGCTATCTCTTGGTTGCTTAGATGAATTGGTTATGAGGCTTTGATTTGTTCTCCTGTTTGAGCCATTTTGGGTTTTTTTTTTTTGGTCTGGTGGTTGGTGTTACGTAGTGAGGGGCGGAGCCTTAGGTGTTCCCCAGGGTTGGGCAGCCCAGTTGCTGGGTTGTGATGCTGTATGTGGGGACAGGGTCCAAGAGGGAACAATGGTGCTTGCTCTGGTCTCTCTTGGATTCCAGTCTCCTCTGCCGCTTCCCCTTCACCTGGATTATCTGCGTGTGAATGCGGGACTGCCTGGTCAGCCAGCCACCTTGTGCGGCCTCACTGGGTCTGCCTGTTGCCACCCTGTGCCTGGGGTCTGCTAGCTACCGCCTGAGTGCCTGGGTCTGCTAACCTCCACTTTTTCCTGCTGTGACTCCACCCCTCTTACCAGTCTGGATGAATGACTGTTGGACTTCCGTACAGTTTAATTTTCTATCAGTTCTGGTTGTTTTCTTGTTCTAAGTCTTTGTCATCCTTAATTTTGGTTGTGTGAGGGGGCATAGTGTGTCCACCTATGTCTCCATCTTGGCTGGAAGTCTCCTAGATGTAGTTTTGAGTTAAATTTTGTAAAAGGTGTGAGATTAAGATTGAGGTTAATTTGTTTTGTACATGGAAGTCCAGTTGTTACAATGCCTTTTTTTTTTTTGCCTTTTGTTGGAAAGACCATGCTTTCTCTATTGAATTGCCTTTTCACCTCTGTAAAAAATTAGCTGGTCCTATCAGTGTGGCTCTGTTTCTGGACTCTGTATTCTGTATTGATCTATGTGTGTGTTCCTTCTCTAAATTTCCGTAACCTCATAGTAAGTTTAAAATCAGGTATGGTTACTTTGACTATTATTTTCAAAATCATTTTAGCTATTCTCATTCCTTTGTCTTTTCATGTACATTTTGGTATCAGCTTGTCAACATTTAGAAAAGTATTGCTTGGATTTTGATGGGAATCATGTTAATATATAGATTAATTTTGGTATAACAGACATCTTTTCTATGTTGAATTTTCCTATGCATGAATATGATGTGTCCCACCCTTTATTTAGGCCTTTATTTATTTCTTCCATCAGCATTTTGTAATTTTTACCATATAATTTTGGGTTTTGGACTTTTGTGTGTCATCCATGCCATGTCATACCAGAAAAAAAAAAAAGTGGTAAACTTACTGATAATTCAGTCATAGTATAAAATCTGGTCTTCTTCCCCAATCTACTCTATTATTTCTTTGCAATATTTCTGGCCTTGTGGCTGCAATTCTATTACATCTCTTTGTGTGAAAGAGTGGCTCATGGTTTAATGGCCACTCTACTAGAGAACTAAAATAGATGTTCCCTGCATTCTGTCCAGGTTTTATAGCTGTATATGGTAGGAGAGACAGTTTGGAGTTTTTTATTCCATCTTACCAGAACAAAACAACATTTTTAAGTATAAGTGGGTTCTGACATGAAAAGTTTAAGAACCCCTGCATTTTAGTAAATGGAGTTTTAATACTATCACAGAAATGGAAGATGAGGCCACATAGTGGGAGCAGTGTTTCATGCATTAAGCCATGAACCACCCTTTCACACAAAGGGAAGGAATAAAATGTCACCCACAGGACCAGAAATACAGCAAGGAAACTCACCATTTGTCCAGGCAACAGGTAGAAAATAGGCCCTTGGCGTATAAACTAAATGGCATATAATGGATAACTTCAAAATCATAAGAGAGATAAACAGGGATTTGAAAAGATTAATCCCAGAGATACAGGAAATAAGCAGGGGTTTTTATTCTTTTTAAAAAAATGTTCTTATTTTTAAATTTATTTTAATTGTTTTTGTACAGTTTTCTGTCTTTTACTCCCATCCCAGCCCACCACCCCAGCCCTCCTCACCTCCCTCCCATTTCCATCCCCTAGTATTTGTCCATGTGTCCTTTATACTTGTTTCTGTAAATCCTTCCCCTTTTCCCCTGATCTTCCCCCCCCACCTCTGGTGACTGTCAGTCTGTTCTCAATTTCAGTGCCTTTGGTTATATTTTGCTTGTTTGTCACTTTTAGTTTTCTTAGAAAATTCCATACTGATTTCCATAGTGGTTGTACCAGTCTGCAATCCCACCAACAGTGCACTAGGGTCCCCTTTTCTCCACAACCTCTCCAACACTTGTTGTTTGCTGCTTTGTTTATGATGGCCATTCTGCCTGGTGTGAAGTGGTATCTCATTGTGGTTTTAATTTGCAGCTCTCTGATAATTAGTGACATTGAGCATCTTTTCATGTGTCTCTGGATCTTCTGTATGTCCTCCTTGGAGAAGGGTCTGTTCAAGTTCTTTGCCCATTTTTTAATTGGGTTGCTTGTCTTCTTAGAGTGGAGTGGTGTAAATTCTTTATATATTTTGGAGATTAAACCCTTGTCTGAGGTATCATTGGCAAATATGTTTTCCCATGCAGTTGGTTCTCTTTTTATTTTAATACTGTTTTCTTTAGCCATGCAGAAGCTTTTTATTTTGATGAGATCCCATTTGTTTATTCTTTCCTTTATATCCATTGCTTTAGGGGACATATCAGTAAAAATGTTACTGTGTGAAATATCTGAGATTTTCCTGCCTATGTTCTCCTCTAGGACTTTAATGGTGTCACAGCTTATATTTAAATCTTTTATCCACCTTGAATTTATTTTTGTGTATGGTGTAAGTTGGTGATTGAGTTTCATTTTTTTGCACGTAGCTGTCCAGTTCTCCCAACACCACTTGTTGAAGAGGCTATTCTTACTCCATTTTATGTTGCTGCCCACTTTGTCAAATATTAATTGACTGTAGAGACTTGGGTTTATTTCTGGGCTCTCCATTTTGTTCCACTGGTCCATTTGCCTGTTTTTTGGCCAGTACCAAGCTGTTTTGATTATAGTGGCCTTGTAATACAGTTTGGTGTCAGGTATTGTGATCCCTCCTACTTTGCTCTTCTTTCTCAAAATTGCTGCATGTGTTCAGGGTCGTTTATGGTTCCATATAAATTTTTGAAGTGTTTGTTCTATGTCTGTGAAATATGCCATTGGTACTTTAATAGGTATTGCATTGAATTTGTAGATTTCTTTGGGTAGTATGGACATTTTGATGATGTTGATTCTTTCAATCCATGAACACGGTATGTGCTTCCACTTATTTGTACCTTCCTCAATTTCTTTTGTCAGTGTTCTATAGGTTTTGCCTCCTTCGTTAAGTGTATTCCTAGGCACTTTATATAATTTTTTTTTTCTGTTGCAATAGTAAATGGGATTTTTTTTTCGTAGTTTTTCTTTCTGATAGTTGATTGTGGGTGTACAAAAATACCATCCATTTCTGAATATTGACTTTATATCCCAGTATTTTGCCAAATTCACTTTTAGTTCTAGTAGTTTTTTTGGTGGGGACTATAGAATTTTCTATGCATCCTCTCAGGTTGTTGGCAAATAATATGTTGTACTTCCTTCTTTCCAAATTGGATGCATTTTATTTCTTTTTCTTATCTTATTGCTGTGGTTAGAACTTCCAGTTCTATGTTGAATAACAGTGGTGAAAGTAGACACCCCTGTCTTGTGTCTGAACTTAAGGGAGAAAATTTTAGTTTTTGCCCATTGATTACGATTTTGGCAGTAGGTTGTTCATATGTGGTCTTTTTTTTTTTTTTTTTTTTAGTCTCTGACTTTTTAAATTGTTGTTCAAGTACAGTTTTCTTTATTTCCCTCCCACCCCTCCCCCACCCCAGCCATCCCCACTTCCCACCCTTGATCCTACCCTGCTTTGGTTTTGTCCATGTGTACTTTATAGATGTTCCTGAAAACCCTTCCCACCTCCTCTCTGGGTACTGTCAGTTTGTTCTTAATTTCAATGTCTCTGGTTATAATTTGCTTGCTTGTTTGTTTTGTTAATTAGATTCCACTTATAGGTGAGATCATAAGGTATTTGTCTTATACCAATGACCTCAAAAAAGAGCTTGGTAGTCTTTTCTCTTCTTGAATTTCTTGCAATAGTTTCAGGAGGATAGGAGTTAGTTCTTTGAATGTTTGGTAAATTTCACCTTTGAATCCATTTGGTCCAGGGCTTTTGTGGGCCATACATTTTTGATTACTGCTTCAATTTTACTCGTTATTATCAGTCTATTCAGGCTTTCTGCTTCTTCTTGCTTCAGTTTTTTTTTAAGATTGTATGTTTCTAGAAATTTATCCATTTTACTCAGGTTGTCCAATTTCTTGGCATGTAGTTAGTTGTTCATAGTAATTTCTTACAATCCTTTGTAGTTCTGTGGTATGAGTTGTTACTTTTCTTTCATTTCTGATATTATTTTTGGAAGGGTCCTTCCTCTTTCTTTTCTTGATGAGTCTGGTTAAGTGTTTATCTTTACTATATTTTGTTTATCTTTTCAAAGAACCTGCTCCTGGATTCATTGATCCTTTCAATATTATTTTTTTAGTTTCCATATCACTTATTTCTGCTCTGATCTCAATTATTTCCTTCCTTCTACTCTCTCTGGGCTTTGTTTGTTGTTGTTCCTCTGGTTATTTTAGATGTGGGGTTTGGTTGTTTATTTGAGATTTTTCTATCTTTTTTAGGTAGGCCTGTATTGCTATGAACTTCCCTTTTAGGACAGCCTTCACTGTGTCTCATAAGTTTTATACTGCTGTGTGTTCATTTTCATTTGTTTCCAAATACTTTTTAATTTCTTGATCTCATTGTTAACACATTCATTATTCAATACCATGTTATTCAGTCTCCATGTATTTGAATATTTTTGAGTTTTTTTTTTAAAGGTTGATTTCTCATTTCAAGCAATAGTGATCCAAGAAGATGCTTGATATCATTTCAATTTTCTTGAATTTATTGAGGCTTATTTTGTGTCCTACATGGTGTCTGTCTTTGAAAGTGATCCATGTATGTTTGAAAGGAATGTATATTTTCTCCCTTTGTAGTGAAATGCCCTATAAATATCAATTAAGTCCTTTGATCTAGAATGTCATCAATATCACAATATCTTTGTTGATTTTTCTGTTTGGATGTTGTATCCATTGTTGCCAGTTGGGAGTTAAATGCCCCCCCTACAATGACTGTATTGCTGTCAATCTCTTTTTTTTTTTTTTTTGCCTTTTTTAGTTCTGAATTTATTCTTTTGTCCACCTCTTTCTTTAAGTCCTCCAAGATTTTCCTTATATATTTAAGCATTCTTATTTTGGGTGCATATGTTTATAAGGATTATATCCTCTTGTTGGACTGATCCCTTAAGTATTATGTAGTAACCTTTTTTTCTTGTTATGGTCTTTGTTTTAAAGTCTATTTGGGCTGATAAAAAGTATTGCTACCCTTGCTTTTTTTTTTTTTTTACATGTGCATTTGTTTGGAATATATTTTTCCACCCCTTCACTTTCAGCCAGTGTATATCTTCTGTTCTGAGGTGGGTCTCTTGTAGACAGCATATATGTAGGTTTTGTTTTCTTATCCACTAAGTCACCCTATATCTTTTGTTAATTTAATTTTTATTGTATTTTTATTATAATTTAGTCCCTTTATACTTCCTCCCCCCACCAATCACCACACTGTGGCCTATGTCCATGAGTCTTTTTTCACTTTCACTCAATCCACCACCCCATAACCTCACCATCCAGCAGTCATCCTTCTATCCATCTATAGATCTGTTCCCATTTTCCTTGTTAGTTCAGTTTCTTCAATAGATTCCACATATGAGTGAAATCATAGGTATTTGTTTTTCTTTGACTAGCTTATTTCACTTAGCACAATGTTCTCCAGGTCCATCCATGCTTTTGCAAAGGGTAAAATTTTCTTCTTTTTTTACAGCTGAGTAGTATTCCATTATGTAAATGTCCCATAATTGGTTTATCCATTCATCTACTGATGGACATTTGGGCTGCTTCCATATCTTGGCAGTTGTAAATAATGCTGCACCGAAGATAGGGGTGTTTACATTCTGTTGGATTAGTGTTTTGGGTTCCTTTGGATATATTCCCAGACTTGGGATAGCTGGGTTGAAAAGCAGATCCATTTTTAATATTTTTAGGTATCTTCATGCTGCTTCCCACAGTGGCTTCACAAATCTGCATTCTCAGCAATGGTGCAAAAAGGATTTTCCTTCTCCACATCCTTGTCAGCATTTGCTGTTTGTTGATTTATTCATGATAGCCATTCTGACAGGTATGAGATGATATCTCATTATAATTTTAATTTGCACTTCCATGATGATTAGTGATGCTGAGCATCTTTTCTCTTTTTTAAAATATATTTTATTGATTATGCTATTACAGTTGTCCTATTCCTCCCCATCATTCCCCTTCACCCTGCACATCCCCTCCCACCCACATTCCCCCCTTTAGTTCATGTCCATGTGTCATAAATTCTTTAGCTTCTACATTTCCCACACTATTCTTGCCCTCCCCCTGTCTATTTTCTAAGCACTATCTATGCTACTTATTCTCTGTACCTTTTCCCCTTCTCTCCTCCTCCCACTCCCCTGATGCTAACCCTCTATGTGATCCCCATTCCTGTGTTTCTGTTCCTGTTGTAGTTGTTTGCTTAGTTTGCTTTTGTTTTAGGTGTGGCTGTTAATATCTGTGAGTTTGCTGTCTTTTTACTGTCATTTTTTTATCTTCTTTTTCTTAGATAAGTCCCTTTAACATTTCATATAATAAGGGCTTGGTGATGATGAACTCCCTTAACTTGACCTTATCTGAGAAGCACTTTATCTTCCCTTCCATTCTAAATGACAGCTTCACTGGATAGAGCAATCTTGGATGTAGGTCCCTGCCTTTCATGACTTGGAATATGTCTTTCCAGCCCCTTCTTGCCTGGAAGGTCTCTTTTGAGAAATCAGCTGACAGTCTGATGGGAACTCTTTTGTAGGTGACTGTCCCTTTCTCCCTTGCTGCTTCTAGAATTCTCTCCTTCATTTTAATCTTGGGTAATGTCATTATGATGTGCCTTGGTGTGTTCCTCCTGGGGTCCACCTTCTTTGGGATGCTCTGAGTTTCCTGGACTTCCTGGAAGTCTATTTCCTTTGCCAGATTGGGTAAGTTCTCTTTTATTATTTGTTCAAATAACTTTTCCACTTGTTGCTCTTCCTTTCCCCATTCTGGTACCCCTATAATTCAGATGTTGGGACATTTAAGGATGTCCTGGAGTTTCCTAAGCCTCTCCTCATTTTTTTGAATTCTTGTTTCTTCCTTCTTTTCTGTTTGGTTTTTTATTTCTTCCTTCTGGTATACTCCATTGATTTGAGTCCCAGTTTTCCTCCCATCACTATTGGTTCCCTGTGCATTTTCCTTCATTTCACTTATTGTAGCCTTTATTTGTTCATCTAATTTGTGACCAAAATCAATTCTGTGAGCATCCTGATCAGCAGTGATTCTGATCAGCATCCTGTGAGCATCCTGATCAGCAGTGAGCATCCTGATCAATTCTGTGAGCATCCTGATCAGCAGTGATTTGAACTGTGCATCTGATAGGTTGGCTATCTCTTGGTCACTTAGATGAATTGGCTCTGGGCCTTTGATTTGTTCTCCGGTGTGAGGCATTTTTTTTTTTTTTTGGTCTGCTCATGGCTGTTACATAGTGAGGGGCAGAGCCTTAGGTGTTCCCCAGGGCAGGGTAGCCCAGTTCCTGGGTTGTGATGCTGTATGTGGGGATGGGGTCCGAGGGGGAACAATGGGGCTTCCTCAGGTCTCTCTTGGATTTCAGTCCCCTCTGCTGCTTCCCCTTCACCTGGATTATCTGCACATGAATGTGGGACCACCTGGTCAGCCAGCCACCTTGCGTGGCCTCACTGGGTCTGCCCGTTGCCACCCTGTGCCCAGGGTCTACTAGCTGCTGCCTGTGTGCCTGGGGTCGGCTACCTGCCGCCTGTATGCCTGGGATCCACCAGTCGCTGACTGTGTGCCTGGGTCCACCAACCTCCACTTTTTCCTGCCGCGACTCCACCCCTCTTACCAGTCTGGATGAATGGTTGTCGGACTTCTGTACAGGTCAATTTTCTATCAGTTCCGGTTGTTTTCTCTTTTTAAATATTTTTAATTTTAATTGTGGTTCTTGTACAGTTTTCCGTCTTCTACTTCCATCCCAGCCCACTGCCCCAGCCCTCCCCACCTCCCTCCCATTTCTACCCTCCCTAGTTTTTGTCCATGTGTCCTTTATATGTGTTGCTTCAAACTTTCCCCTTTTCCCCTGAAATTCTCTCCCCTCTCCACTCTGGTGACTGTCAGCCTGTTCTCAATTTCAGTGTCTTTGCTTATATTATGCTTGTTTGTTTTGTGGATTAGGTTCTTGTTAAAGGTGAGATCATATGGTATATGTCTATCGCTTCCTGGCTTATTTCACTTAGCATAATGCTCTCCAGTTGCATCCATGCTGTTGCGAAGGGTAGTAGCCCTTCTTTCTTTCTGCTGCATAGAATTCCATTGTGTAAATGTACCATAGTTTCTTGATCCGTTCATTTACTGATGGGCACCTAGGTTGCTTCCAACACTTGGCTATTGTCAATTGTGCTGCTATGAACATTGGGGTGCATAGATTCTTTTGGATTGGTATTTCAGAGTTCTTAGGATATAATCCTAGCAATGAAATTGCTGGTCAACAGGTAGATCCATTTTTAGTTTTCTTAGAAAATTCCATACTGCTTTCCATGGCGGTTGTACCAGTCTGCAATCCCACCAACAGTGCACTAGGGTCCCCTTTTCCCCACAACCTCTCCAACACTTGTTGTTTGTTGTTTTGTTTATGATGGCCATTCTGACAGGTGTAAAGTGGTATCTCATTGTGGTTTTAATTTGCATCTCTCTGATAGTTAGCGATATTGAGCATCTTTTCATGTTTCTCTGGATCCTCTGTATGTCCTCCTTGGAAAAATGTCTGTTCAAGTCCTTTGCCCATTTTTTAATTGAGTTGCTTGTTTTCTTAGACTGGAGTGGTGTAAGTTCTTTATATATTTTGGAGATTAAACCCTTGTCTGAGGTATCATTGGCAAATATGTTTTCCCATACAGTCGATTCTCTTTTTATTTTAATACTGTTTTCTTTAGCCATGCAGAAGCTTTTTATTTTGATGAGATCCCATTTATTTATTCTTTCCTTTAGGTCCCTTGCTTTAGGGGACATATGAATAAAAATGTTACTGCGTGAAATATTTGAGATTTTCCTGCGTATGTTCTCCTCTAGGACTTTAATGGTGTCACGGCTTATATTTAAATATTTTATCCATCTTGACTTTATTTTTGTGTATGCTGTAAGTTGGTGCTCGAGTTTCATTTTTTTGCACGTAGCTGTCCAGTTCTCCCAACAGCACTTCTTGAAGAGGCTACTTTTACTCCATTTTATATTGCTGCCCCCTTTGTCAAATATTAATTGACCGTAGAGACTTTGGTTTATTTCTGGGCTCTCTGTTCTATTCCACTGGTCCATGTGCCTGTTTTTGTGCCAGTACCAGGCTGTTTTGATTACAGTGGCCTTGTAATACAGTTTGGTGTCAGGTGTTGTGATCCCTCCTACTTTGCTCTTCTTTCTCAAAATTGCTGCAGCTATTCAAGGTCATTTATGGTTCCATATAAATTTTTGAAGTGTTTGTTCCATGTCTGTGAAATATGCCATTGGTAGTTTAATAGGTATTGAATTGAATCTGTAAATTGCTTTAGGTAGTATGGACATTTTGATGACGTTAATACTTCTCATCCATGAACACGGTATATGTTTCCATTTGTTTGTGTCTTCCTGGATTTCTTTCTTCAGTGGTGTGTACTTTTCTGCATACAGGTCTTTTACCCCCTTGGTTAGGTTTATTCCTAGTTATTTAATTTTTCTTTTTGCTATATTGAATGGGATGTTTTTCCTTTAGTTCTGCTTCTGCCCTTTCATTGTTGTTATACAAAAATGCTTTTGTTTTCTGGATATTGACTTTGTATCTGGCTATTTGGCCAAATTCATTTATTAGGTTGAGCAGGTTTTGGCCGAGTCTATCGGATTTTCTATGTACAGTATCATGTCATCTGCAAATAATGATAGTTTTGTTTCCTTCTTTCCAATTTGGATGCCTTTTATTTCCTTTTCTTGTCTAATCACTGTAGCTAAGACTTCCAATACTATATTGAATAGAAATGGTGAAAGTGGGCAACCTTGTCTTGTTCCTGATCTCAGTTGAAAAGATTTTAGTTTTTGCCCATTGAGTATGATGTTGGCTGTAGGCCTCTCATATGTTGCCTTTATTATGTTGAGGAATGCTGCCTGTATTTCCACTTTGCTGAGTGTTTTTATCATGAATGGGTGCTGTACCTTATCAAATGCTTTTTCTGCATCTATTGATATTATCATGTGATTTTTGTCTTTGCTATTGTTTATGTGATGCATTACATTTACTGATTTGCAAATATTGAACCATCCTTGCATCCCAGGGATGAATCCCACTTGCTCATGGTGTATGGTCTTTTTAATATATTGTTGGATGCAGTTTGCCAATATATTGTTGAGGATTTTATTGTCTGTGTTCATTAGCGATATTGGCCTGAGTTTTCTTTCTTTGTTGTGTCCTTATTTGGTTTTGGGATTAGGATGATGCTGGCTTCATAAAAAGAGTTTGGGAGTCTTCCATCTTCTTGGATTTTTTGGAATAGTCTTTGAAGGATAGAAGTTAGTTCTTCCTTAAATGCTTTGTAGAATCCTCCTCTGAAACCATCTGGTCCAGGGCTTTTGTGTGTCAGGAGTTTTTTGATTACTGCTTCTATTTCATCTGCTGTTATTGGTCTGTTCAGGCTTTCTGCTTCTTCTTCATTGAGTTTTGGAAGATTATATTTTTTCTAGAAACTTTTCCATTTCACCTAGGTTTTCAAACTTCTTGGCATAAAGTTCTTGATAGTAATTTCTTACAATCCTTTGTATTTCTGTGGTGTCTGTTGTAATCTCTCCTCTTTCACTTCTGATTGTGTTTATTTGGCTCCTCTCTCTTTTTTTCTTGATGAGCCTGCTTAAAGTCTTGTCAATGTTGTTTATCTTTACAATGAACCAGCTCCTGGATTCATTAATCCTTAGAATTGTGCTTTTAGTCTCCATGTCATTTAATTCTGCTCTGATCTTGGTTATTTCCTTTCTTCTACTTGCTCTGGGCTGTCTTTGTTGTTGTTCCTCAAGTTCTTGTAGGTGTAGGGTTAAGTTGTTTGTTTGAAATGTTTCTATTTTTTTTTAGGTAGACCTGTATTGCTTAACTTCCCTCTGAGGACTGCCTTTGCTGTGTCTCATACGTTTTGGGTTGTTGTGAGTTCATTTTCATTTGTTTCCAGAAACTTTTTGATTTCCTTTCTAATTTCATTCTTGACCCAACCATTGTTTAATAACATGCTATTCAATCTTCATGATTTTAAGGTTTTTGGGTTTTTCCCCTTGGGGTTGGTTTCTAGTTTCAGTCCCTTGTGGTCAGAGAAAATGCTTGGTATGATTTCAAATTTTTTGAAATTGTTGAGGGCTGTTTTGTGTCCTACCATGTGGTCTATCTTTGAAAATGTTCCATGTGCATTAGAAAAGAATGTGTATTTAGTTTCTTTGGGATGAAGGGCTCTATATATATCAGTTAAGTCCATTTCACCTAGAGTATTGTTCAATGCCACAATATCTTTGTTGATTTTTTGTTTGGAAGATCTGTCCATTTTTGATAGAGGGGTGTTAAAATCCCCTACCATATTTGTGTTGCTGTCAATATCTTTCTTGAAGTCCTCCAAGATTTTCTTGATGTATATATGCACCCACCATAGGTGCTCCTATGTTGGGTGCATATATATTTACAATGTTTATGTCTTCTTGGTGGATTCTTCCCTTGAGTATTATGAAGTGACCTTCTGGGTCTCTCTTTATGGTCCATCTTTTGAAGTCTATTTTGTCTGATATGAGTATTGCTACCCTGGCTTTTTTTCCTGCAATTTGTTTGGAAAATTTGTTTCTAGCCCTTCATTTTGAGTCTGTGTAGGTCTTTTGTCCTGAGGTGAGTCTCTTGGAGGCAGCATATGTGTGGGTCATGCTTTCTTATCCACTCAGCTATTCTATGCTATTTGATTGGAATATTTAATCCATTTACATTTAAGGTTATTATTGATAGGTACTGATTCATTGCTATTTTTGCACCTGTGTTCCTTTCTCTCTCTCTTTCTCTCTCTCTCTTTTCCTTCCTTTCCTTAAAGCAGTCCCTTCAGCCTCTCTTGCAGAACTGGTTTGATGGAAGTGTATTCTTTTAGACTTCTTTTTTCTGGGAAGCTCCTTATTTGGCCTTCTATCTTGATTGAAAGCCTTGCTGGGTAAAGTAGACTTCATTGAAGGCCTTTGGTTCTCATTACTTGGAATATTTCTTGCCATTGTCTTCTGGCTTGGAGCATTTCCATTGAGAAGTCAGCTGCTAACCTTATCGGGGCTCCCTTGTATGTTACTTCCTTTTTCTCCCTTGCTGCCTTTAAAATTCTCTCTTTGTCTTGGAATTTTGCCATTTTAATTATGTGTCTTGAAGTGGGCCTCTTTGGGTTCCTCTTGATTGGGACTCTCTGTGTTTCCTGGATTTGTGTGACTTTTTCTCTCATCAGATTAGGGAAGTTTTCCATCATTACTTTTTCAAATAGGTTTTCTATCCCTTGCTTGTCTTCTTTCTTCTCCTTCTGGAATCCCTATTATATGGATATTATTACGTTTCATATTGTCTTGCATTTCTCTTAATCCTTCTTCATTTTTTCTGAGCCTCTTTTCCTTTTCTTGCTCTTTCTGTGTGTTTTTTCCTACTTGGTCCTCCAACTCGCTGATTCAGTCTTCTGCTTCATCAATTCTGCTTTTCATTCCTTCCACTGTGTTCTTTAGTTCAGAAATTGTATTCTTCATTTCCTCTTGGCCCTTGTTGATAGTTTCTATTTCCCTTTTCATGTTGATATAGTTTGCAGTGAGTTCCTTGTAGCTTCCCTGTAGTTTCTGGTAGCTCATTGAGAGCTCATGGAGCTTCCTGACCACCATTGCTTTGAACTCATAATCTGATAGTTCAGTTGCCTCTGTTTCATTTAGCATTCTTTCTGGGGCTTCCTCCTTTTCTTTCATTTGGGGATTGTTTCTTTGTCTTTCCATTTTTGTGAGGCTCTTCTTGTTAGTCTCAGCTTCTTAAATTGATTTGTTCTGGCTTCCTGGGTTTATGTTGTGAACTTCTGTGCTTGGATACCTGTGAGATTCAGCAGTGCTGTCTCCTTCAGGTATCCTGGTGATCACAGCTTCCAGTGTCTCGGCTGTTGAAATGCCCCCTCTTTGGGACCAACTCTGGTTTTTTCACAGTTCCAGACCTTTTTTGTTTTGTTTTTGTCTCACTCATGGGTATTTAAAAAGAGAAAAGAGGAAGAAAAAATGGAAAGAGAAGAAAGAAGACAAAAAAGAAAAAGAAAAGGAAAAAAGAGGAAGGAAGAAGAGATAAAATTTGAAAGAAAGGAAGAAGGAATAAAACAAGAGAGAAGTAACAAGAAGCAAAAGGAGTTGAGGGTTAAAAAGATAAAAATAATAGAAAAAAATTAAAAAATAAACAACCCCCCCAAAAAAACCACCCCAAGAAACCCCAACAACTCTTGCTGTTTTCATTCTTGCAAAGCCAGTGTTTCTGGTATTGCTGGCTGCAACGGCCTAGGGGTGACAGTATCGATTTTCTCCCTGTTTAGCACTTAGTTTTCTTTGCGCTACTCTCCTCAGAGCTAGCCCGGGGCCTCTCCGCCCAGGGCCTCAGGCGTATGTTTTGAGGAAGCATGCGCCAGCCCAGTAGCATGCAGGCGTCTAGGATCTCGCAGCCACCTGTGGTCTCGTATGGCTGCGGATCGTCGCACAGCCGTCCCCGATGGCGTGCAGATGCCGACAGTCATGTGACCTCCAGCATGCAGGTGAACCCATGGCATGCGGGCCTCGACAGTTGTGCAAGCTCAGGCGTGAATTCTTCCCTGGGCTATGCATGGGTGTTCACATCCCCAGTTTGTTTGCCACTGAGACCTTAACTCCTCTCTGTGAGATTTCAAGCAACCGGGTTTATCCCGGTGCCGCTAATACCTTGATTGGCTGGGGAGGGAGCGGTTGACTTGGCTCCCTCCCTAGAGTCTTGTGGTGAGCCGGGCGAGCACTGGCTTGGGGCCTCAGCTCCTACCCTGGTCTCTGCAGTGCTCCCTGGGCTCTTATTGTTCTGAAGTACTCTCCTTACCATCTGGTTTTTCAATGTCTGCTACAATTTTCAATCTCCTGTTTTCAAATATGCTGTGTTTCTGATGGGTGTTTGCTCTGTTCCGCTGTAAGTCAACCAGGTTTTTCTCCCATGTGTAGGGGGAAGTGGAATGTGCTCCCTCGAACCACACCACCATCTTCCTCCCTCAGTTCTGGTTGTTTTCTTGTTTCTAAATCTTTGTTGTCCTTAATTTTGGTTGTGCGAGGAGGCACAGTGTGTCCACCTACACCTCCATCTTGGCCGGAAGTCCTGAGCATCTTTTCATATGTCTATTGGCCATCTGTATGTCCTCTTTGGAAAAGTGTTTATTCAGGTCCTTTGCCCATTTTTTAATTTGGTTGGGATTTTTTTGGTGTTGAGTTTTGTAAGTTATTTAAAAATGTTTGATATTAACCCCTTATCAGATATATTGGTGAACATTTTCTCCCATTCTGTGGGTTGTCTTTTATTTTGTTGATACTTTTCACTGCTGTGCAAAAACTTTTTAGTTTGATGTAGTCCTATTTGTTTATTTTTTTCTTTTGTTTACCTTGTCTGGGGAGACATATACAATAAGATATTGCTATGAGCAATGTCTATGATTTTGTTGCCTTGTTTTCTTCTACTGTTTTTAAGGTTACGGGTATAACATTTAAGTCTTTGATCTATTTTCAGTTTATTCTTATGTGTGGTGTAAGAGGTGGTCTAGTTTCATTTTTCTGCACATATCTGTCCATTATTCCCAACACTATTTATTGAATAAACTATCTGTAGCCCATTGTATGTGCTTGATTCTTCTGTCAAATATTAATTGACTATAAAGGTGTGGGTTTATTTCTGGGCTCTCTATTGTGTTCCATTGATTGATGTGTCTGTTTTTATTCCAGTACCATGTTGTTTAGATTACTATGGCCTTATAGTATATTTCAATATTAGGTAGTGTAATTTTTCCAACTTTGTTGTTTTTTCTCAGGATCACTGTTGCTATGCGAGGCCTTTTCTGATTTCACATAAATTTTTGAAATATTTGTTCTAGTTCTCTGAAATATGTCTCTGGAATCTTGATAGGAATTGCACTGAATCTATAGATTGCTTTGACTAGTATGGGCATTTTAATTATGTGAATTCTTCCTATCCATGAACATAGATGTGCTTCTTCTTATTTGTATCTTCTTCAATTTCTTTCTTCAGTGTCTTATAATTTTCTGAGTACAGGTCTTTTACATTCTTGGTTAGATTTATTTGTAGGTGTTTTAGTCTTTTTGTAGCAATTGTGAATGGAATTGTTTTCTTTTCTCAGTGTTTTTTTTTTCATTGTTGTTCAATTGGAGTTGTCCCAGTGTTTCCCCCACTGCTCTCCCCAGCCCGCCCTAACCCTGGCTCCTTTAGTCAGTCCCCACCCTGTTGTCCATTACCATGGGTCCTTTATACATGTTCCTTTACTAGACCCTTCCCCCTCTTTCCCTCATTATCCTTCTTCCCCACTCCTCTGGTCATTTCCTTTTCTGTTAGTTCCTTATTGGCATATAAAAATGAAATTCATTTCTGGGTATTAATTTTGTATCCTTCTACATTGCTGAATTGATTTACCAGTTCTAGTAGTTTCTTGGTGGAATCTTTGGGGTTCTCTATGTACAGTACCATGTCATCTGCAAATAATGTTAATTTTACTTCTTCCTATCCAGTTTGGATGCCTTTTATTTCTTTTTCTCATCTGATTGCTGTGGCTAGGATTTCCACTACTAGGTTGAATAAGAGAGGTGAAAGCCACATCCCTGTCTTGTTTGTGATCTTAAGGGGAACATGCATAGTTTTTGCCCTTTGAGTCTGATACTAGCAGTGGGTTTGTCATATATGGCCTTTATTATGTTTAGGTACGTTCCCTCTAATCTCACTTTCCTGAGAGTTTTTATCATAAATGGGTGCTGGATTTTATCAAATGCTTTTTTTGCATCTGTTGATATGATCATGTGTTTTTTATCCTTCATCTTGTTTATGTGGTGAATCACATTTGTTGATTTGCAAGTCTACCAAACATGAATTCCCAGAATAAATCCGAGTTGATCATGTTGTATGATCTTTTCACACATTGCTGTATTTGGCTTGCTAATATTTTGTGGAGTATTTTAGCATCTATGTTCATCAGCTATATTGGTCTATAATTTACTTTCTCTGTAGTGTCATTATCTGTTTTTGGAATTAGGGTAATGCTGGTCTCATAAAATGAGCCAGGTAGTCCTCCTTCTTCTTACAGTTTTTGAAATAGTTTGAGGGAAGGTATTAGTTCTTCCTTGAATGGTTGGTAAAATTTGCCTATGAATCCATCTGTTCTAGGGCTTTTGTGTGGCAGGAGTTGTTGATTATTGCTTCAATATCGCTAGTTGTGATTGATTTGTTCAGGCCTTCTGCCTTTTCTTGATTCAGTTTTGAAAGACTGTATGTTTCTAGAAATTTATCCATTTTGTCCAGTTTGTCCATTTTGGGGAGCATATAGTTGTTCATAGCAATTTCTTATTATCCTTTGCATTTCTGTGTTATCAGTTGTTACTTCTATTTCATTTCTGATTTTATTTATTTGAGTCCTTTTTTTCTTAATAAGTCTGGTTAAAGATTTATCAAATTTTTTATCTTTTCAAAGAATCAGCTCTTGGATTCATTGATCTTTTTTACCGTTTTTAAAGAATCTATTTCCTTTATTTCTACTCTGAGTTTTATTTCCTTCCTTCTATTCACTTTAGACTTTGTTTGTTCACTTTCAAGTTCCTTTAAGTGTAAAATTAGATCATTTATTTGAGCTTTTTTCTTGCTTTTTTTGGAAATAGGCCTGCAATGCTATGAATTTCCCCCTTAGGATTGCTTTCCCAGAGTACCACAGATTTTGGATTGTTGTATTTTCATTTTCATGTGTTTCAAGGTATTTTTTAAATTTCTTTCATGATCTCATTGTTGACCCATTTGTTGTATAATAATGTGTTATTTAGTTTCATGTTTTTGCATGTTTTCAGTGTTCTTCTTGTGATTGATTTCTAGTTTCATAGTATTCTGGTCAGAGAAGAGCCTTGATATGACTTCAATCTTCTTAATTTGTTGAGACTACTTTTTTTTGTGTCCTAACATGTGGTCTATCCTAGAAAACATTCCATGTGCTCTTGAAAAGTATATATATTCTGCTGCTATGGGGTTAAATGCTCTGAAGATATCAATTAAATCTATTTGATATAGTGTATCATTTAAGGCTGCTGTCTTCTTGTTTTTTTTTTTTTTTTCTGTCCTAAAGATCTATCCAATGAACTCAAAACAGTGTTAAAATCTCTGACTATGGCTGTATTTCTATCTCTCCCTTTATGTCCATCAAGATTTGCTTCACCTATTAGCTGTTCTCTATTGGGTACACAAATGTTTACTAGGGTTATAACCTGTTGTTTGATTGTCCCCTTTACCATTATGAAGTGTCCTTCTTTTTCTTACTACAGGTTTTGTTTTAAAGTCTATTTAGTCAGATATAAGTACTGCTACCCCAGCTTTTTTTCTTTTCCATTTGCATGAAATTTCTTTTTCCAACCCCTTACTTTTAGTCTATGTGTATCTTTTGATCTGAGATGGGTCTCTTGGAGGCTGCATATATAGGGGTCTTGTTTTCTTATCCATTCAGCTACCCTATATCTTTTGGTTTGAGCATTTAAGCCATTTACATTTAAGGTGATTATTGATAGATACATATGTAGTGCCATTTAGACTGTTAGACTTTCCTCTGTTTCTTTTTCTTCTTTTCTTGTTCTTAAAGCAAGCCCTTTAACATTTGTTGCAGTACTGGTTTGGTGTTAACAAAGCCCTGTACTTTTCTTGTCTGGGAAGCTCCTTATTTCTCCTTCAATTTTAATTCATTAGCCTTGCTGGGTAAAGTATCCTTGATTGTAAGTCCTTGCTTTTCATCACCTTGAATATTTCACCCTACTCCCTTCTGGCCTGAAATGATTCTGATGAATAATCAGATGACAGTCTAATTGGTGCTCCATTGTAAGTAATGACCTGCTTTTCTCTTGTGGCTTTTAGGATTCTCTCCTTGTCTTTAAGCCTTGCCATTTTAATTATGATGTGTTTTGGTGTAGGCCTCTTTGGGTCCAACTTGTTTGGGACTCTCTGAGTTTCTTGGACTTGTGTGTCTTTTTTCTTCACCAGATTAGGGAAGTTTTTGGTCATTGTTTCTTCAAATAGGTTGTCAATCTCTTGCTTGCTCTCTTCTCCTGGTATTACTACGATGCAGATGTTGTTCTGCTTTATGTTGTCCAAAATGTTTCTTAAGCTCTCCTCATTTTTAAAAATTCTTTTTTCTTTTTGCTGCTCTGCTTGGGTGTTTTGTCTGCCTTGTCTTCCAATCACAGATGCTTCATCCAAGCTACTATTTTCTTATTCCTTCCATTGCATTATTTATTTCAGATATTGTATTCTTTATTTCTGACTGGTCATTTTTTATGGTTTGTATGTCTTTTTTCATGCTGTTGAGTGTGCTTATAGTCATTACATTCTCTATCAGATAAACTGCTTTCCTTTCATCTAGTTCTTCTACTGGAGAATTCTATTGTTCTCTAATTTGGGGTCTGTTTTTTTTGTCTTCCCATTTTCTTTCCTTCTTTGTATTTGTTTCTGTGTGTTAGGTAGCTCTGTAATGATTCTGGTGTAGACCTTTGTCAGACAATGTTTGTTGCTGGCTGTAGTCAACCTGTTTGGAGCTATCAGCAATCCACAGTAAGTGGCTTCCTCTTCTGGGTCTGGTTGTGTGCAGTCTGGTAGAGAACCAGGCTGCACAGTAAGGCTGGCTTTTATCAGCACCAGGCCCTGGGGAGTGTTAGCTGAAGTCTCATAGAGGTACCACAGATTTCCCTTAGTTGTTAAACTAATCAGTGATATAGTTATATCTGTACTCAGCAGCCTGGCTTACACTCCACAAGGTGGGGTAGAGTAATTCCTGTGGGTGGAGCTATTGCTTCTCCTCAGGGTAATGCCATTCAGAAAGGAGTGCTCTGCCTGAGAAAGATTGCTCCTGCACTATGGGGAATGACTCAGCACAGGGATCCTGGTGGCTGTTCCTTTAGTTCTCTTCCCAGAGCCACCAACCTCAGGCTCTCTTCAAGCATCCCCAGTCTACTCTGCCCTTCCTCTGCCAGATCCCAGGGTATGTGGCTGGAGAGGAAATTTTGTGCATTGGCCCTTTAAGAGGCTCTGTGCATCTCCAACTGTCTCTCCCTGGCAGACAGAAACCTTGCTGCTTTTCACAGCTGGATGTTTTCTGGGTTCCTTTCCAGCCCAGCTGCTGTAGACTAGGGAGCCCTGCTTGGGGTTAAGACCCCACATTTCTGAGGGGCAACCCCTGCAGCTGCTGAAACAGCTCTCTAGATCTTCAACTGCTGCCCATGGGAGCCCAGCTAGCCCTCTTGCACCTCCTCCACACTCACTACCAGTCACGTTGTGGTGAAATGGTTTCTTCTGTCTGTCCATGATTATAAGGCTTCTCTCCAGCTAGTGTTCAGTTGGCTATTCAGGATTATTTCTCTACAATTCTGTTGTAATTTCAGATTGGTCCTAGGAGGAGGTTAATGTAGCTTCCACTTACTATCATGCCTTCTTGGATCTTGTCCTACCCTATGTCTTTTGATTGGAGGATTTAATACATTTATATTTAAGGTTATTATTAAAAAGTATTTATTCTTTGCATTTTTTTCTCTTTGCACCTGTGTTCCTTGCTCTGTCCCTCTATTTCTTATATTCTTAAAGCAGTCCAGTTAGTATCTTTTGCAATGCTGGTTGATGGAGATGTACATTTTGTCATTTTTTTTTTTGTCTGAGAAACTCCTCATTTCACCTTCCATTTTAAATAAGAACCTTGCTACGGAGAGTGGTCTTGGTTGCAGGTGTTTGCTTTTTATTACTTGGAATATTGTATGTCATTCCTTTCTGGCTTGTAGTGTTTCTGTTGAGAAATCAGCTGATTGCCTTATCAGAGTTCCATTATATGTTACTAGCTATTTCTCACTTGCTGCTTTTAAGGTTCTTTCTTTGTCTTTAAATTTTGCCATTTTAATTATGATGTGTCTTAGAGTGGACCTCTTTGAGTTCATCTTGTTTGGGACCCTCTGTGCTTCCTGAACTTGCGTGACTTTTTCCCTCACCATGTTAGGAAAGTTGTCTGTCATCATTTTTTTTCAAACAGGTTTCCTATCCCTTGCTCCTTTCTCTCCTTCCATTGTCCCTATTATGTGAACATTGTTACATTTCATGTTGTCCCAAAGCTTCTTTAAACTATCTTCATTCTTTTTTAGTCTTTTTTTTTTGTTTTGTTACTCTGACTCGGCGTTTCTTTTTGCCTTGTCTTCCAATTCACTGATTCAATCCTCTGCTTCATCTAGCCTATTTTAATTCCTTCTAGTGTATTCTTCATTTCAGAGAATGTTTTCTTCATTTCATCCTGGTTCTTATTTATGGTTTCTATGTCTTTTTTCATCCTGATGCAGTTCCCTGTAAGTTCCTTGAAGCTCCTATAATGTTCCTTGTAGTTCTTACTGAGTTCCTTGAGCATTTTTATAACCATTACTTTGTACTCTATGTCTGAAAAATTGCTTGCCTTAATTTCATTTAGTACTCTTTCTGGGGATTTCTCCTTTCCTTTTAATTGGGGGTTGTTTCTTTGTCTCTCCATCTTAGGTAACTCTTTTTGTTTATTTCTGCATATTAGATTGATCTGCTTTAACTCCCTGTCTTTGTGGGGTGATCTCCTGTGGTAAGAGACCTGTGGGAGGCAGTGGTGCATTCTCCTTGATTTCCAGTTCTGGATGCTCTAGGGTTGCCATTTATTGCAGTGTATGTCAGCTCTCTTGTTGCAATTGGACTTTGATTGTTGTTGGCTCACTTGTTAATGGATTCTCTCCTCCATCTGGCTGACCGAGAGTCAGGACACCCACCATGTCTTGTATGCTGTTGTACAAGAGCTGCCAGAATGAAACAAAACAATCCAGCAAACAAACCTCACAACAGCAAAAATCCCCCCAACCACAACCATAATATCAACAACAAATAAGCAAACATTAATTAAGGTGTAAAGAGAATAAGAATAATGTAAGAAAGGAAAAATGAACATGAGATGACTAATGAAAAGAAAATGATATTGAGAGGGTAGAGGGAGGAAAATAGTAAGAATAGGGAATAGAAACCAGGTGAATAAGGGAGAAAATAAAATTTACAACATAAATATAAAAGGGAGGGAATAAGGCAAAATGGAGTAAGAAAAGGGAAGAGTACAATATGAGGCTTGAAATAAAATTTAAAAAGTTAAAAATAGGAATGGATTTGAAGAAAAATAACCACTGCAGCAATATCCAAAACAAATGAGCAAAGATTAATAAAGGTGGAAAGAGACTATTATAATTTTCTTATAATAAGATTATAAGAAAAAAGAAAAATTATTTTGAGAGAATTGGGAGAAGAAATATTGAATATCTAGGAATAAAATTAAAGAAATGCCACACCAACCACAATATCAATGACAAATGAGCAAAGATTGATAAAGGTGCAAAAAACATAAGGATATTATAAGAAAGGGAAAAAGAATATGAAATGACTAATGGAAAGAAAAGTGGTTTTGAGAGGATGGAGGGAAGAGAAATAGGAACAGTGAGGACTAGAAACAAGGCATAGAAAGGGAAAAAATTTAAAACAAAAATAAGAAAGAGGAGAAATGAGGCAAAATGGAGTAAAAGAAGGGAAGAGTAAAATAAAATATGAGATTTGAAATAAAAGTAAAATAAAAATAGTGAAATAATAGGAACAAAATTGAAGAAAATGTTAAAAATCTATGCAGGAGAGGGACTTCTGGCCAAGATGGAGGCATAGGTAGACACACTGTACCTCCTTGCACAACCAAAAGAAGGACAACAGCAATTTAAAAACAAAAAACAATCAGAACTGACAGAAAGATTGAACTGTATGGAAGTTCAACAACCAAGGAGTTAAGACACATACATCCAGACCAGTAGGAGGGGCAGAGGCAGGAAGCTGGGGAGAAGAGAGCTTGCAGCAAAGCCACGGCTGGCAGGCCCAGTGAGGTGGCAGATTGTGGAATGGGGTGCGGTGCTTAAGGTGGCTGGCAGACTGGGCGGTCCCACATTCACGCATAGATAAACCAGGAGAAACTGGGGAGTGGGACAGACTGCACAACCCAGGGTCCCAGCATGGGGAAATAAAGCCTAAAAACACTGATTGAAAACACCTGTGGGGGTTCAGGCAGCAGGAGCAGGATAAACTCCCAGCTTCATGGGAGAGTTTGTTGGAGAGACCCACAGGGTCCTAGAACATACACAAGCCAACCCACATAGGAATCAGCACCAGAAGGGCCCAATTTGCTTGTGGGAAACAGGGGAAGTGACTGAAATCTGGCAGAGTGGAACAAGCACCATTGTTCCCTCTCAGACCCCTGCCCCACAAACAGCATCACAACCCAGCAACGTGGGTTGCTTCTCCTTAGTGAATACCTAAGGCTCTGCCCCTCACTACCTAACAGGTGCATCAAGACAAAACAAAATGGCCCAAATGAAAGAGCAAATCAAAGCTCCAGATAAAATACAACTAAATGACAAAGAGGTAGCCAACCTATCAGATGCACAGTTCAAAACACTGGTGATCAGGATCCTCACAGAATTGGTTGAATTTGGTCACAAATTAGATGAAAAAATGACGGCTATGCTAAGTGAAATAAAGGAAAATGTACAGGGAACCAATAGTGATGGGAAGGAAACTGGGACTCAAATCAACAGTGTGGACCAGAAGGAAGAAACATCAATCAGAAAAGAATGAAGAAACAAGAATTCCAAAACAATGAGGAGAGGCTTTGGAACCTCCAGGACATCTTTAAATGTTCCAACATCCGAATTATAGGGGTACCAGAAGGGGAAGAGGAAGAGCAACAAGTGGAAAAATTATTTGAACAAATAAGAAAGGAGAACTTTCCTAATCTGAACAAAGGAAATAGACTTCCAGGAAGTCCAGGAATCTCAGAGAGTCCCAAAGAAGTTGGACCCAAGGAGGAACACACCAAGGCACATCATAATTACATTATCCAAAACTAAAGATAAGGAGAGAATCTTAAAAGCAGCAAGAGAAAAGGAGAGAATTACCTACAAGGAGTTCCCATCAGACTGTCAGCGGATTTCTCAAAAGAGACCTTCCAGGCAAGAAGGGGCTGGAAAGAAGTATTCCAAGTCATGAAAGGCAAGGACCTACATCCAAGATTGCTCTACCCAGCAAAGCTTTCATTTAGAATGGAAGGGCAGATAAAGTGCTTCCCAGATAAGGTCAAGTTAAAGGAGTTCATCATCACCAAGCCCTTATTATATGAAATGTTAAAGGGACTTATCTAAGAAAAAGAAGATTAAAAACATGTACAGTAAAATGACAGCAAACTCACAATTGTTAACAACCACACCTAACACAAAAAACAAAAACAACTAAGCAAACAATAGAACTGGAGAAGAACCACAGAAAGAAGATTGCATGGAAGGTTATCAACAGGGGAGTAGGAGGGAGAGAGAAGGGGAAAAGGTACAGAGAATAAGTGGCATAAATGGTAGGTAGAAAATAGACAGGGGGAGGGAAAGAATAGTGTGGGAAATGTAGAAGCCAAAGAAATTGTATGTATGACCCATGGACATGAACTAAAGTGGGGGAATGTGGGTGGGAGGGGGTGTGCAGGTGGAGGGGAGTGAAGGGGGAAAATGGGACTACTCTAATAGCATAATCAATAAAATATATTTAAAAAATCTATGCAGGAGAAATAATAATGCAAATAATGAAAAAGAACAAGTTAGAATTCATCTCAGCAGAGTTGTGTTTGCTACTGTCTTCTCTTTCTCTATCCGACGGTGTCCCAGTCTAGCTTTAGGCAGCCTGTTTGAAGCCACAAATGAGCCACAGTCTGTGGCTGTCTCCTTCAGGCTTGGCTGGTCCTCACTGTTCTGCTCTGCTGGCTTTTATTAGCTCAAGGCCACGGGGTAGTTCATCTAATGTATGACAACACCGCAAGTAATACCTCTACCTGACTTTAGAAGGGGCTTCTGGTGCGATTGGGAAGGTATGATCCCTGGGTCTCCCCTCGTAAGCACTGTTCAGTCTTCGGGGAAGATGGCGGGTGCGTTTCTCTGCCCCTGTGGCACATGTCTGGGTCTGTCCCAGATTATTTCCGATAATGTATAGTTTCCGATGAATTAGCTGTCCGTTTCATGTGAGGCACCAATCTGTGTAAAAGGGTCAGCTCTTTCCTGCTTGGCACTTATGGCAGCTCTGTGTGAGAGCTGAGGCTGCGTGGGGCCCTGAATACCCCTTGCTGAATCAATTTCTAATCTCTGCTCTGCTGGTTTTGGTGAAATAGAGCCAGAGGAACCCACATAGCTTGTCACATCTGATAAAAGTTCAGAAAGTGCTCTTTTGGAGATTCTCTTTCCCCTGCAGATGTGTCTGGTAGTGGGTTCTTGAGCCTGGCTTAACTGTTCTGCAGAATTTGCAATCATGCAGGTGGGGGTTGGGCACCCTTCTCTCTTCCCAGATGTTTGTACTCTGTGGTCAAGGGGACCTGCCTGGTTGTAGAGAATCTCAGGTGCTCAGCTTTTGCCTGTCTAGGACCCAGACCACTGCTCTCACAGGAGATTCAGACCCAAACTCTCCATTCTGCACAGCCTCCCACATGCCAGCCATGCTGGGGGTGCCCCACAATCCTTTTGCCTTGCAGCTTTTTTACCTTCCTGCCCAGCTGGATTCAATGGGAACAAACTGTGGTTTTAATTTGGTTTGTTTGCTGGCAGGGCAGCTGTACATGTGTGCAAGGTCCCTGCCCAGCCACACTTCACCTCCCCTTTTAAAAAGTCTCTATGTTGTATCCACACCACCGTGCCACATCATTAGCCAGTGAATGGAGTCCTTCATGCACTCCACCTCCCCAAAAAGCAAAATGTCTCTCTCAAGGTTGGGCACACAGCCTGCCAGTGCCTCAGACAGTTTTAGGAGACAGAATTTCTCTCTGGAACTCTCCTGGTTGGCGCTGCACCTATGGATGTGCTGCTTGCTGTGTGTGTGTAGCCTTAGTCTCCCAGACTCAATATATCCTCCCAAGTCTCTCCAGATTAGGGTTGGGGTTCCCTGTGCAGGACCTGGACCCCCTGTTCTGGGAGGGGAGGGAGCAACTAAGCTGTGTTTTCTGTCTAGTTTCTCCTCTGCTGCAGGTGCCGCACACAGGATATTTCCCCCTCAATTTATAAAATCTCTTAGCAGATGGTGCAAAGCATCCTCTGTACTCCCTGACTTTAAAAAATCATATCAGTTGAGGTTCTGTTGATTGTTCAGGTCACTTGTCAGAAGATCAGCTGAAAATCTGTGCTGGGGGAGCTAGCAAGTGGGCTCAGCTTCCACCTACTCAGCTACCATCTTTGGGTCTCACAATTTGTAGGTCTTAATCCCTTTACATCTCTCCCCCCCCCCGCCCCCCGCACTTCACTCACAAAATGGAGAAATCTTTAAATACTTAGGGCTTTTGGTGGAGTACCTAGAAAAGTACTATTTCAGCAGAGGAGAATATTAACATGCTGCTCTGATCTATAGGGGAGAAATTAACCATAAATGTACCTGCCAATGAAAGAAATCCTTCCAATCAATATAGAAAAGAAAGAAAAGTGTTTCATTATTGAGCAAGCATTAAACCAGACTGTGATGCATTACAGGCAATCTGCTAATGAGATTGCAAAGAACGGAAATAAATGCTAAATGAATGATAAGTTGTCCCTATGTAAGAGGACTTAAAACACTGTTTATTATATATTCTTTCATAGTTCATCCTAAATTGACCTGGTAATTGCAGCAGACACCCTTCTAGTTAATTGCCTTTATGTGAAGGAAAAAACTTCTCATATCTTTATGACAAGCAAGTGCTTACAGTTTAGGGCAAGGTACCTAGCTAATCTAGGATGACATCTTCCTTGATATTTACATTTCAAAGAGATGGCTCCTAGTCCCTTAAGAAAAAAAATCTGGATCATAAGGCTGGCTAGGAGGCTTATTTAGTCTTTGAAAATATTTATATACATACTAAAGGGATAGAGGAAGGATTCATAAATACTGAGTTTCTCAAGAAATTACTCTAAGAAAATGGAAGAAGAAAATGTCTCTTTCCATTTTTTGCAACATAGAAAGTTCAATTTCATTTTTATTTATCTTTCCAGATTCTACTTTACAAAGATTAAAGGCAAGTCTCAAAAGGATCAAACTTTCTTTTTTAAATATGTTTTATTGATTATGCTATTACAGTTGTCCCATTTCCCCCCTTCATTTCCCTCCACCCTGCACCCCACCTTCCAACCACATTCCCCCCCTTAGTTCATGTTCATGTATCATAAGTTCTTTAGCTTCTACATTTCCCACACTATTCTTGCCCTCCTCCTATCTATTTTCTACCTACTGTCTATGCTACTTATTCTCTGTACCTTTTCCCCCTCTCTCCTCCTCCCACTCCCCTGTTGCTAACGCTCCATGTGATTTCCATTTCTGTGTTTCTGCTCCTGTTGTAGTGGTTTGCTTAGTTTGCTTTTGTTTTAAGTGTGGTTGCTAATAACTGTGAGTTTGCTGTCTTTTTATTGTTCATATTTTTTATCTTCTTTTTCTTAGATAAGTCCCTTTAACATTTTATATAAGAAGGGCTTGGTGATGATGAACTCCTTTAACTTGACCTTATCTGGGAAGCACTTTATCTTCCCTTCCATTCTAAATGACAGCTTTGCTGGATAGAGCAATCTTGGATGTAGGTCCTTGCCTTTCATGACTTGGAATACTTCTTTCCAGCCCCTTCTTGCCTGGAAGGTCTCTTTTGAGAAATCCGCTGACAGTCTGATGGGAACTCCTTTGTAGGTGACTGTCCCATTATCCCTTGCTGCTTCTAGGATTCTCTCCTTCATTTTAATATTGGCTAATGTAATTATGGTGTGCCTTGGTGTGTTCCTCCTTGGGTCCAACTTCTTTGGGACTCTCTGAGCTTCCTGGACTTCCTGGAAGTCTATTTCCTTTGCCAGATTGGGGAAGTTCTCCTTTCTTATTTGTTCAAATAACTTTTCCACTTGTAGCTCTTCCTCTTCCCCTTCTGGTACCCCTATAATTTGGATGTTGGGGTGTTTAAAAATGTCCTGGAGGTTCCTAAGCCTCTCCTCATTTTTTTTTGAATTCTTGTTTCTTCCTTCTTTTCTGTTTGGTTGTTTCTTTCTTCCTTCTCATCCACTCCATTGATTTGAGTCCAGTTTCCTTCCCATCACTATTGGTTCCCTGTGCATTTTCCTTCATTTCACTTAGTGTAGCCTTCATTTTTTTTCATCTAATTTGAGACCAAAATCAACCAATTCTGTGAGCATCCTGATCAGCAGTGGTTTGAACTGTGCATCTGATAGGTTGGCTATCTCTTGGTCGCTTTGATATATTGGCTCTGGGGCTTTGATCTGTTCTTCCATTTGAACCATTTTTTGGGGGAGTCTGGTCACACCTGTTACATATGAAGGGCAGAGCCTTAGGTGTTCACCAGGGAGGGGCAACCCATGTCACTGGGTTGTGATGCTGTATGTGGGGGTGAGGTCCAAGAGGGAACAATGGCACTTGCTCTGCTCTCTCTTGTAAGGACTTAAGTCCCTTCCCCTGCTTCCCACAAGCAAACTGGAACCTTCTGGTGCTGGGCTTGTGTACATTTTAGGACCCTGTGGGTCTGTCTAATGAGCTCTCCTGTGAGGCTGAGAGTTTCTCCTGGCAGCTCAATCTCCAGGGGTGAATTATAGGGATGCCAGAAGGAGAAGAACAACAGCAAGAAATTGAAAACTTATTTGAACAAATAATGAAGGAAAACTTCCCCAATCTGGCAAAGGAAATAGACTTCTAGAAAGCCCAGAGAGTCCCAGAGAAATTGAACCCAAAGAGGAACACACCAAGGCACATCATCAATAAGTTATCCAAGATTAAAGATAAGGAGAGCATCTTAAAAGCAGTAAGAGAAAAGGAGAGTGTTACCTACATAGGAGTGCCCATAAGACTATCAGCTGATTGCTCCAGAAGGGCCTGGAAAGACATATTTGAAGTCATGAAATGCAAGGACCTACATCCAGGATCAGTCTCTTCATCAGAGCTATCATTTAGAATGGAAGGGCAGATAAAGTGCTTCCCAGATAAGGTCAAGTTAAAGGAGTTCATCATTACCAAGCCCTCATTATATGAAATGTTAAAGGGACTTATCTAAGAAATAGAAGAAGATCAAAACCTTTGAACAGTAAAATGACAACAAACTTATAACTATCAACAACTCAACCTAAAGAACAAAAACAAAAACTAAGCAAACAGATGTTTGGAGATCTAGAGCAGGAACAGAATCAGAGAAATGGAGATCACATGGAGGATTATCAGTGGGGAGGGGGAGAATGGGGGGAAAAGGTACAGGGGATAAGAAGCGTAATATGTAGGCACAAAATAGACAGGGGGAGGTTAAGAATAGTGTAGCAAACAGAGAAGCCAAAGAACTTATATGTACAACCCATGGGCATGAACTAAGGGGGATGAATGATGGTGAGTGGGGGGTTGCAGTGTGGAGGAGGGATAAAGGGGAGACAAAATTGGGACAACTGTAATAGCATAATCAATTAAAATATACTTAAAAATTTCCAAAATTTGAGAAAAGACATAAACCTGCAGATTCAAAAGCTAAGTAAATCACAAACAATAAACCCAATGAAATCCATGCCAAGATACAACATAATAAAAATTTGGAAAACTAAAGACAAAAAAAAAATAGTGAAAACATCAAGTGAGAAATGACATCTTCACACTTGGGGGCAAGATGGCGGCAAGGTAAGAGGACGTACATCTCTGCCTCCCACACATAGGTCTTAAACCAGGACATTTCTCAAAGCAGCACAGCAAACAGACACCAGAAACACAGCATATTTGAAAACAGATTATCGAAAATTGCAGTGGACGTTGAAAAACCGGACGGTAAGGAGAGTACTCCGGCGGTGCGGAGACCAGGGTGGGGGCCGAGAAACCGGGCCAGGGCTGGCCGTAAGACGCAGGGGAGGAAGCAGGAACATTCGCTCCCGGGGCAGCCAAGCAGCGACCCGCCACGCCAGCATAAACCTGGTCGCTTGAAATCTCAGTCAGGAGTTAAGACCTCATAGCCCCCGGGGGGAACGAACGCGGGAGCTGGAGCGAGCACCTTGGTCTGCGCCCGGGCGACATTGTAAACAGCTGCTAGGGGTTCGGGGCATCAGCGCGCCAAGGGAGACCCGGTGCGACAGAGCGCGCAGTCGCCGGGCACCATAGGGGGTGAGCCCTGCGCCCGGGCGACATTGTAAACAGCTGCTAGGGGTTCGGGGCATCAGCGCGCCAAGGGAGACCCGGTGCGACAGAGCACGCAGTCGCCGGGCACCATAGGGGGTGAGCCCTGTTCCTGGGACAGTTGAAACCTGTGCAAGGAAGACTCAGGGAACATCGGGACTTGTGGGCGCACGACCACAGTTCGTGCCTGGGTCCCTGGGCAGAGAATCTAGGGGCACCTCTGAGGACAGTAGGCCAGAGAAAACTGAATGCTGAACAAGGGAAAAATGAAAAGAATAAAAAACAATACGGTCACCCCTCGGCCACTACAGTCTTCAAGACCAGAAAAATCAGCTTGGCAAGATTGATAACAGCAAGAATCAGCGGTTTTGGTGTTATTCAGTTTTTTAATTTTTTTGGTGGTTTTTTTTTTCCTCTTTTTCTCTTTTTCACTATTTTGATCTCTTTTACCCCTCAACTCCTTTTGGCTTCTCAATACTTCTTTCTTGTTTTACTCCTTCTTCCTTTCTTCCCAAGCATACCACTCCTTCCTGTCTTTTTTCTCTTTTTCATTCTACTTTTCTTTATTCTCTTTTCACTT